>CABHPQ010158839.1:0-15137 GCA_902168405.1 Peromyscus aztecus
CCCTCCCCTCCCCTCCCCTCCTCTCCATGTGTTCTACCTTGATGGAAGCAGCAACTAGTGGTCACAGAATAGGATGGTGATTTGCTTTACAACTTGTGTAGGTGATTTCATTTAATCCTTTTAAAATTATAAAAATAATTTATGCACATGGCGAAATAAAATTGAAACAATTCATTGAAATACATTCCCTCCAGGGAGGGAAACTTGGAAGGCATTAATGCCCTTGTGTCCTGCTAGGACTCGTCCACACTCCCACTGCATTGTATGGCTTTGCTATGGCCTCCCCCATTTGTCTTAGCTCCCCTAGGGGCAAGGATGTGTCTAACCTACTGTCCTAGTTGTCTTTGTCAACTTGACACAGCTTACCAGTCACCTGAGAGGAAAGCATAGACTGAGGAATTGCCTACATCACACTGGCCCGTGGGCATGTCAGTGGGGGACTGTAGTGAGCTAACTGGTATAGTAGAACTCAGCCCAGCTGGCAGCGTGCCCCCGGCAGGTGCTCCTGGGCTGTATAAGAGAGATAGCTGAACAGGAGCCTGGGAGGGAGCCGGTCAGCCAGCAGCATTCTCCCAGGCTTCCGCTTCAAGTTCCTGCCCTGACTTCCTTCCGTGATGAACGGTGAAGTTCCCTCCCCTAAGTCGCTTTGATCAGAACGGGAACCGACTAGAACATGTCCTGCTCTGCATATGCCTTTCAACGTGCACCTTTTGCAGAAGGATTTTCTTGGTGGAATGAATACATGCATAAATGAACGAATGGATCAGTTAGTCAAGCAGCCAACAAACAGATATCTCAGGAATTCACAGAGCAGGACAAACTGCCTGTCAGTGTGAGTGCCTGTCAGAGTGCTTGTCAAAGATAAGATAAAGTCTTGAGACTCTGGTTTTGCTATCAAAGACAAGTAGGAGCTTCCTTCTCAGTGACCCTATGTAGGGTCCGAGGAAATGCTGAAGGAAGACCTCGGACTCAAACAGTATGGGAGAACAAAGAACATTTATTATTATCAGCATGCATGTGGGGTCATTCACCTGTGCAAAATGGTGACAGCCCTGAGAGGGACATGTAGGCTCCTTTAAGTACAGTTAAGAGGAGTTTCAGGGTCAGCTACATAACTGGTTAAGCAAGCAGTAGTTATATTAATATATTTCTAATTAGCTGAGGTTTAGTTTTATCGTTTTTGGACACGTCTGCACAAGCTTGAACATAATTCAGAAGGGGGCTGCTGGGTTTGTCCTTGAGACACTAAGGCTGACTTAGACCCTCTGAGTTCGTTCTCTCCCTCGACCCTGAATGTAAGGGCCTTGCAGATATAAATGGTCCTTCGTTGTAAAACACCTGTCTGTCCTTCTCAGAGAACTGGAACCTAAATTCAGTTGTAAAGTGGGAGAGTTTAGCCCCGTAACCTGGAGATGAAACTGCATTTTAAATCAGGAACTTCACAGGCAGAGCCTTGTTGAGAAGGAAGTGCAGGCTGGGAATGAAGAAATGGAACCAGGACTGGGCTAGTTCTGGGACAAACAGAGAGGCTGGATTTCCATTCATGTGCACCATTTGTAGAGGTAGATTAGGGTCTGTTCATTCTTCCTTACCCACAGGCAGCTTTAAGAGTTGTTTTCTGCCTGGAAACATCCTGTCCTGGAGGAGTAGGCAATCAGCTTATCTCTGGAGTTGTTGCATTCCTACACCCGAATCCCATCCCGCATCAGTGTCCTGACCCTGTGATAAGGATGGGCTGCCGCCGAGGGCTAGGAGAACACATGGGAGACTGGGAGGTGGAAGAGACCACATCCGTTAATGTTTTTAACATTGATTGTCTCTGAATATCTGTTGGTCTGACAAGGGAAGGCCCAAGGAATGAACCAAAATTGGGGAGAAAGAAAAAATTGTATTGTTGTTTTTTAAAGATATTCTTATATTTGTGTGTGTGTGTGTGTGTGTGTGTGTGTGTCCCCTCAGAAGTCGGAAGAGGGTGTCAGATTCCCCAGATGTGGAGGTATAGGCAGTTGTGAGTCTGCCAGTATTGGTGCTGGGAACCAAACTCCCATCCTCTGGGCAGCAAGTGTTCTTAAGCACAGGCTCTTTGCAGTCTTCTTGCAGGAAGGTTTTAAAGGCTGCATCAGCATGGATGAGATATGCCAGAAAGATTCTAAACAACTAGTGATCTGTAACAAATGGTCCAGAGAATCAAGGTAGGCTGGGCAGTCCTGAGAGGTCCCAGGAAGAGTCTAATAGGCATATGCATTCCTTAAACCCCAGTCTTGTAGCCTGGGACAGAGGCTCTTAGTTGGCTGTACAGTGATTACTCAGTCTATGTGGAGGTGTCTGCTGTCTACAAAATGGGTGCAGATAATCCACCACTGAGCACCCATGCCGGAGCCTCATTTGCATGTGTATGCAAAGAAGTGTACACAGGGAAGTTTGCTGGAAGCTTGGCTTGTAATAGACAAAGGTTGTCATCGATCCCTTTACCTGGGAGATGCTTACACACCCATAGGAGGCCATGAAGAACACTGAAGCTTTCCATGTTCTGGTATGAGACAGTCCCCAATATATACTGTTGATTTTGTGCAGATTAGGGAAAACAAGGTATAGAAGGAGGTAGAGAGGCTACCATGCTACCAATGCTACCAGGCAGTTAAGGGAATCACAGGTCCCTATGTGACTGAATAGGCCTAGCTCCTAGTCCAAGATGTGCAAGAAACTGATTAAGAAAAGCGTCTAGAGGCCATGGGAGGGAAGGAGACTACGGTATACTCTTAGATTCTTTAGCATTTCTTAACTATGTGTGTGCATGACCTACTTTTTAAAAATATCTTTTACATAATAGCTAGAATTGCTGCAGTGTGGCGGCTGCCCTTGGGACTGTCTGTGTATCTTAGGCTGCTGTCTGAGCTTGCTGGATTCAGCCCCTTTCCCCTTGGGCTGGCAAATAATTTGTTTTCAAAACAAAAGTTCCTCCATTATTAATCACCGGCGTGTTTCACTCTGGGGGAATCAATCACGCCTTTCCTCTTTCAGCCCCAGTCTTTTGTGGCTGTGAAAGATGAAACAGCTTTGCCAGGAAAGTGCCTCCCCAGTTGCTGGGAGAATATTCAGGAAGAGCCTACTGGAGGCAGAGAGTGGACAGACTTTGGTGAGGTGGAACTGCTGATGGGGGGAGAGGGGAACTGTGTGAGTTTGAAAATGCTCCGACATGACTTGCTAGGGATTGCTTTTATTTTCAGCTCCCTTTATCTGGGAAGGACGCCTGAGAAAGACTTAGGTTTTGATCCCTCGGACTAGCATAAGAGGCCTTCTTACCCACTGCATCTTGTGTTAAGGATGCCTGAGATTTGTTCTGAGCAGATGTTGTCAGACTTGCCTGATGACTGACAGGAAGGGAGAGATTTATCCAGCTCACCCACCCCTAGAAACAGGAAATGCAGCCTACTGCACCATGCAGGGCCACAAGGGGAGGAACCAGGATGGTTCTGGAGGTGGAAGGTGGGAACAGTGGCGCTCACTGTCAGCGCAGCTCCTTGGGAAGGAATGCACTAGGAAGGTGAGTGGATTGGGGGTTACGATTGTAAAAGGTTCTGAGATAAAGGTGCATCTCTGGCTCTTGGTCCTGCTCCTGGAGAAATGCACGCATGTGCAGAGTGGCTCAGAAAAGATCCACAGGCTCTGGATTACTGGCCTGTATGTGTAAGGCTGTGACCAAAGGTCTTTTCCTCGCTCACTAGCTCACTCTTATTCCCAGGAGTGATTTCCCTTTCTTAATAGACTGTCTCTATTTCTACTCTTATTTAAAAAAAAAAAAAAAGAGGAGCATGGGCATGGTGATTTGTACCTCTAATCCCAGCACTCAGGAGACAGGGACAGGCAGATATTTGTGAGTTCTAGGCTAGCTTAGTCTACGTAATGAGTTCTAGGCCGCTGGGACGACAGATAAGACCCTGTCTTTAAAATAAAGTAAAATAGAATAGAAAGGCAGCTTGGAAGGGGCTAGAGAGATGCTCAGCAGTTAAGAGTGCTGGCTGCTCTTGCAGAGGACTAGAATTAGGTTCCCAGCGGTCATCTCAGGTGGATCACTACCTCCTGTAACTCTAGCTTCGGGGGATCCGATGCCCTCTTCTGGCCTCCATGGTCACTGCACTTACATGCATAAACTCACACTCAGACACACACGTACAGAAACTTTAGAAATAAAATATTAGAAAAGAGTAAGAAAGTTCAGAAGGAGTCTTGTGCTGGGGAGCTCATTCTTGGCTAGCTCTAGGAATTGCCTTCCCCTGGTAAGGACACTTGCCCCAGGGTCAGCAAAGCCTCAGGATGTCAAATTATCAGAATACAGAAAATCAGAACTCGTGGTAATCTACCTCAGGGAGCCACAGGGTGACGATCCAGATTATTCACAGGCCCAGGTAGAGACTGAGGTGGTAGGGTTGAAATCTGGGTCAGACTGCTTACCACACCATGGCCCCATGGATCTGCATCCTCTTGAGGGGCTTGGCTTTTCCATTGTTTCAAAGACTTGCTGTAGAGTACCAGAGGCCCACTAGGACCACCTAGGACGCCTGTCTCAGGTTGGTATCATCTTATCAGTCAATCTCTAGCTGGATTCCTACTCAGTTCTAGGATGTCAGACCCTCTCCTCTCCTCTTCTCACACTTCCATCCTCTTTCTCTGTTTGTTGGTGTTTCTGAAGGTATGTGTGCATGTGTATGTGCATGTGTGTGTGTGTGTGTGTGTGTGTGTGTGTGTGTGTGTATGTGTGTGTGTGCTGGTGTTTCTGAAGTGTGCATGCATGTATTTATAGGCCAGGAAAGAGCTTCAGGTGTGTTTCCTCTATGATCTACTTTTTTTGGGGAGGGGGGATAGGATCTCCATGGCCTGTGACTCATCACTGAGGAGGCTAAACTAGCTGGCCAGCGTCCTGGGGAGCCACCTGTCTCGGCCTCTCCAGTGCTAGGGCTACAAGTACATCTTACCACATCCGGCTTTTTCTTTCTTGGTGGAGTCTGTGGATCACACTCAGCTCACCACACTTGCAGAGCAAGTGTTTTCCTGACTTCACTCCCTCCTCAGCCAGAGATGCCAGAATCTTGTCTCTTTCTGGAAGTTCCAGGATTGCAGGGACCGTCTTTGTCACCCCACCCCCCACCGGTGCCGTATATAAGCTGGCTCTGATAGGTGCAGGGGAGTGTTTGTGGGACCGATGAATGGATGGGCCTGAGTGTGTGTGGGAGTCCAGGATCGTATGTTACTTATACCCCACACTTCTTTCTTTTGGCACACACGAAAGATTAAGATCTCTGTGCCTGCCACTGAGTTGAGTGGAGTGAGTAGGATTCTCCTGCTTGGTAGGAGTCGGGCTCCTCTCCTGACAAGAAAGGGAGGTGCCTGGCCAGTGTGGGGAGCCTGCCAGCTTCACCCTGCTGTGATTCCCCTGGTCTCTGGGTCTCCCGGCCATAAATAATGAAGGATGAATGACGAGGTGCCCAGATACAAACTTAACCTTTTGAGCCCACAGCTGCAGCTGGATCCACATGCCAACTGCCATGAGCAAAGCCCTGCAGTTTCTACTGCCAGCTGCTGCCAGGCAAAGCCACGCTGTAATTGCTGGAGGGAACCTGCCTTCCTGCTTTTCTTGGGAAACAGAAACAAAACAAAACAAAACAAAACATGAACTGGCTTTCAGAGAGAGGTCTTGGGTGTGTAGATGTGCATGTGTGCACATGTGCCTTCCACAGGTGGAGGATGAGGAAGCTGGGACCCTGTCATCTATATATGAGGAGGGAGGCATCTGTGCCAACCTTGGTCTTTCTACACGGGTCTCAGGCGGTGCTTCTGAGAACCTAACAGAAAGTATATTTTCTTATCTTTCCAGGTTTCCATTCTATTATGAACTAAAAATAGCATTTGTAGCCTGGCTGCTGTCTCCCTATACAAAAGGATCCAGCCTCCTGTACCGGAAGTTTGTTCACCCCACACTGTCTTCAAAAGAAAAGGTAATTGACACTGCTTCTAACAAGCCAAAAAATCAAAGTTCTGTGTAGAAAGGACTGTTCTGTTGCAGGAGACCCCTTCTGGCTCCTCTCCCTCAGCAGGTGAGTGTTTCCTTTAATAGCTCTCTCTATCTCTATATATAATCGTCTCTCTCATTCTCTCTCTCTTTCTCTCTCTCACTTATTGTGTGTGGGCACATGCATGCCATGGCACACATGAAGATCAGAGGACAACTTGTGTAGATGAATCTTAAAAGATCTTATTAATAAAAACGCTCAGGAACCAGGTATTGGGGTGAACGCTGAAAGGTCAGAGAAACAGAACAAGCCACATCCAACCTCACCTTGCCAATTCCTCAGCTGATCTTTTTCCTCAGACTGAAAGCCTCTGAATCTTCATCTGAATGGATCTCAGCTGAACTGCTGCTGAAAGCTAAAAGCTTAACCAGCTCTAGTTCCTGGTCCTCACGCCTTATATACCTTTCTGCCTCCTGCCATCACTTCCTGGAATTAAAGTCATGTGTCACCATGCCTGGCTGTTTCCAGTGTGGCTTTAAACTCACAGAGATCCGGAAGGATCTCTGCCTCCCAGGTGATAGGATTAAAGGCATGTGTGCCACTATTTTCTGGCCTCTATATCTAGTGGCTGTTCTGTTCTCTGACCCCAGATAAGTTTATTAGGGTACACAATATTTTGGGGGACACAGTATATCACCACAGACTTGCAGAGAGAAAAATGGTTCTCTCCTTCTACCACAAGTACCCTGAGAACTGGACTCAGGTTGTAAGGCTTGGCAAGTACCTTTATCCACTGAGCCATCTCATCAGCCCATCTCTCTCAAAAAAAAATTATTTTTTTTAGATAGGGTCTCATTCTGTAGCCTAGGCTGTCCCTCAATTCACAATGTAGTCCAGGTTGGCCTCCAACTCATCATGATTCTCCTGCCTTAGCCTCCCATGTGCTGGGGCTAAGGCTTACACCACTGTACCCAGCTCCAGTGCCTTTTTAAAAAGCACTTTCGTAGCTGGGCATGATGCTGAATGCCTTTAATTCCAGCATTCAGGAGGCAGAGGCAGATGGATCTCTGTGATTTCAAGGCCAGCCTGGTCTACAGAGTGACTTCCAGGCCAGACAAGGCTAAACATTGAGACCCCCCTCCCCAATTATTTCTGTAAACTTTTGTTTGATTTTCAAATTTTACTTTTATTATTCTAATTGTATGTATTGATTGAGTACAGCATGATTGTGGAAGTCTGTGGAAGTCCAGCTCTGACCTGCTCCCACCTTTCGAAGGGTTCTTAGGTGGAGGAGAGAGGAATGAGAAAGAGAGGCCTAGTTTACGAGAAGAAAGACAGAAACACAGGATAGCTCCGGGAGGGACCTGGGTCAATACCCAACAGCCCTTAGGTTTATTCAAAAGGACTTTTTATAACATGCCAAGGGGCGAGGCATACCACACAGCCAAGTGTAGACCCTTCCAAATACCTGGTAACCACGCCCGTGGTCAAATCATCCCCTTATGCAGCACTGCTGGGTAAAGCAAGCTCAGATTCTCTGACCCTGAGTAAGTTCTCACTAGGAAGCCTCTGTGGGCTCCCATACATGATAATTTTATATATGCATATAATTTGTGCTGACCAAAGCAAGGCAGTTAGTGTTCCTATCTCCTCACACATTTTTAAAAGATGTATTAGTACATAGTAATTGTACATATTTATGAGTACGGTGTGATGTTTCAGTGTTTTTACAATGTGTTCTTTCCCCCTCATTGTGAACTCCTGGCACCCCACAGTGCTACAGAACACCGGAGCTCATTACTTCTGTCTGTACTGCTGTCCACCTTCCTGTGTCCCTTGTCTCCTTTCCTACTTTTGAACTCTGCATCCAGACTGACTATTTTAACATCCACACAGGGAAGAAAATGTGGTGTTTGTATTTCTGGGTCTGGCTTATTTCACTTTACCCAGTGTCCTCCATTTGGCCCATTTTGCTTAGAAAGGTTATCTTTTTGTATTAGAGCTGAGTAGCTTTCCATTATGCATATATACCATATTTCCTCATTTACCCAATGATGAGCATATTAATTCCACATCTTACTATCATCAATAGTCTAGCAATATCTGATTGATTCAAAATCTGCAGTTATCTCAATAGATGCAGGAAAAAGCATTTGATAGAATTCAGTATTCCTTGGGCTGGAGAAATGACTCAGCAGTTAAGAGCACTTGTTGCTCTCGTAGAGGACCTGAGTTTTTCCCATCACTCACATAGTGTCTTACAACCATCTGTAATTCCAGCCCCAGGGGATCCAACACCCTCTTCTGACCTCTGCAAGCACCACACACATGTGATGTTTGTACATACATGCAGGCAAAACACTCATACACATAAAAATAAAGCAAATAAATCTAAAAATGAATATTTTAAAAAAGAATTCAATATTCATGACAAATCTATCAAAAAATTACATACAGAAGGAACATACATGAACATGATAAAAACCATGTGTGACAACTCACTGCCTGTATCATACCTGATTGGGGAGAAGCTTTCAATTTTGCCTTTATATCTCGGATAAGACAAGTATGTGTCCACCTTCACTACTTTTTTTCTTCTAGTATTGGATGGTCTCTCCATAACAGTCAGGCAAGATAAATAAATAACAGACATAGGAAGAGAGAAAGTCTACCATTCCTATTTATGTGATTCCACAATAGATTAAACCGACAAATGAATTCAGTAAAGTCAAATAATTTTTTTAAAATATCAAGGTGTAAAATCAGTAACATTGAGACTAGAAAGACGGTTCCACCAGTAAAGTGTTTTCTATGCAAGTGTGAGGACCTGAGTTCTGATCCTGAACACCCATAGGAAAAAACAGGTTTGGAGTGCATGCCTGTAACCCCAGCACAAGTGGGTAGGAGAGGATTGGAGGCAGGTCCAGCCATATCAGTGAGTTCCAAATTTAGTGAAGACTGTCTCAAAAATGGAAGGTAGAGGGATAGAGATATGTCTCCCACATTTGTGTGCATGCATGTACACACACGTGTATGAACACATGAACATAAACACACATCTATCACACACACACACACACACACACACACACACACACACACACACACCACAATCAGTAACATTTCTTCTTTATTATGGTGCTAAAGATTGAGCCCAGGGACTCATGAATACTAGGCAGATGTTTTACCACTGGCCTATGTCCCCAGCCCATCAGTCACATTTTTAATATACCAATGACAATATTGTTGACAAGGAAATATGAAAGTAATATCTTTGTTTAAAAAGTGTATGTTTGCACCGGGCAGTGGTGGCACACGCCTTTAATCCCAGCACTTGGGAGGCAGAGCCAGGTAGATCTCTGTGAGTTCGAGACCAGCCTGGTCTACAGAGCAAGATCCAGGACAGGCACCAAAACTACACAGAGAAACCCTGTCTTGAAAAACAAAAAAACAAAACAACAAAAAAAGTGTATGTTTGCACATGTTTAGATAAGTGGCTGGGCACAGTGCCTTACACCTGAAATCCTCACTCTCAAGAGGCAAAGGCAGGAAGATTATAAGTTTGAGGCCAGCCTGAGCTACAAAGTGAGATCCTGTCTCAAAGAAAAAATAGTGAAATTATATAAAGATGTTATTTATCTTTATTGATAAAACGTTTTCATAAATTTTAAAAAGAGAAAAAATTAATAATTTAACTCCCCCCAATCACATACATCCAGTTCCAATAGTCAGAAGGAAGAAGCAGGTGGGTTTCCTGACCCAAGTTAAAGACTAACAAGAATAGTCTATGTAGGGAGTTCCAGGCCAGCCAGGAACAAGCAGGTCTTATCTCAAAAAATAAATTAATGAATTAACTATCCAGACCTTTATTTTTTAAAAAATCGTGCTTATCTCCTGTCATTCTGCAAATAAGATCTCTACATATGCTGTTTACCATTTCATAGAGACTCTTATTTAATAGTTGTCAAAACTGAGCTGGAAACAGTGGCGCACACACATGCAGTCCCAGACGTTTGCAAGAATAAGGGAGGAAAGTCTATTGAACCAAGAGTCCAAGACCAGCGCAGCCAGCATAAGAAGGTTCATCTCAGAAACAAATGACAAAAAACTTAATGTAGAGGGCTGGGAAGACAGCTGAGCTGGTGAATGCTTGCCCAGCGGGCACAAAGCCCAGGGGTTAGTCTCCAACACTGCCTAAAGCCGGAATGGTGGCACGCACCTCTAATCCCAGCGCTCAGAAGGTGGAGGCAGAAGTTCAAAGGTCATCCTAGTCTACATAGTGTCTTCCAGGCCAGCCTCAGTTACTTGAGATCCTGTCTCTAAATAAGTAAATAAATCTTAATATAGATAAAATATTTGTATTCAAGAAGATGGTGCAGCCAGGCAGTGGTGGGGCACGCCTTTAATCCCAGCACTTGGGAGGCAGAGGCAGGCGGATCTCTGTGAGTTCGAGGCCAGCCTGGCCTACAGAGTGAGTTCCAGGACAGCCAGGATTACACAGAGGAACCCTGTCTCGAAAAGTAAAAAAGAAGATGGCTCAGTTCTTTGTAAGCATGCGGACCTGTGTTCATATCCCCAGAGCATGTGAAAGACAGGCCTGGCATGTGTCTGTGACGCCAAAAGACAGGCCTGGCATGTGTCTGTGACGCCAGCTCTAGGGGAGTGGGGAGGAGGAGTACTCACAAGCAGATACCGGGGGCTCAGTGTCAGCCAGTCTAACCAGAACGGTGAGTTCCAGGTTCAGTGAGAGAACTTATCTCAACAACTGAGGTAGAGAAGGCCAGTAAAATGGTCCATAGGATAAGTATGCTAGTCACCAAACCTGACAATCTGAGTTTGAGCCCCAAAACCCAGATGGGAGAGAGGTTGTATTCTGACTTGTATTCTGCCCCACCACTTCCACACACACACAGAATAAATAACTGTAAACTGAAAATCTTTATTGAAGTAGAGAGCAATAGAGGGAGACTCCCAATGTACCCATGGGTGCACACATCTCCCCAACATGCGTACAGCACATACACTGACTAACTAACTAACTAACTAACTAACTAAATAAATAAATAAATAAATAAATAAATAAATAAAAAATAAATAAGGATGACTCTCCAAGCAAAGGGTTATTTGTATTTTGAGATAGTAAACATTGCCCCTAATCCATATCTGCATGGTCTTTCTAATGAGCCACGTTGAGAGAACTGTTTCCTTCTACTAGACACTGAGATTATTCCAATTTTCTTCCTGTTACAGCAGTTCTGCACTAGGCACACACACTAGGCACACACAGTTTGTTCAGTTCTTTCTTTTATCTTAAAACGAATTCCCGAGAGTGGGATTACTGGGCTAAATGATGCTAACAGTGTGTAACTCATTAGTTACATTATTTTCTAACCTAATTGTGTAGTAGAATTCTTTAAAATAAAACAGGAGTCTGCTACATTTGAGTGTGAACTATCCCTCACAAGCTCACATGTTTGAGGAGCTGGTCACAGCTGCGGTGCTGTTTGGGGAGGCTGTGGAACCTCTTAGACATGGGGTCTGAAGGGCAAATGTGGATTATGGGGCAGGAATTTAAGTTGATATCTGCCTCTGATTCTGGTGCACTGAGGTCTCTGGTTCGAGGTTGTGCCTTGTAAGAAACCCTGAGTACCTCCCATCACTGTGTCTTGCCTACCATGATGAATGATACTACCTCAAACCACCAAGAAAAAAAAAAAAAAAAAAAAAAAAAAAAACCCTCCTTTCTCAAGTCATTCTCTGAGGTATTCTCTCACAGCACCAAGAAAATGACCACAGAACCTTGTAGGTAGCTCCCACTGGTATATTAATGTCTGCAGTTTCTGAAGTTCAAGGCTTTGGACTTCCTGGACAGGAATGCCCTGGAGAACAGAGTAATTAATTGGGCATCTGTAGACAGCCTTGAACATCCCCTTCAGAAAAAAGCCCACCGCTCCTCCCATCTAGAAAGGTTGGATTAAAGAACTGGATATCTCCTGACTTCGTTATCAGTCCCCCTCTTCTCTCCTTCTCCCTGAATGTTGTGTCTTCCTTGAAGTTGTGTCCTGTCCATTGGAGGAAATGTGGTGTCTCTTAAGACCTGCCATGCATCACTCCCTTAGTCTTCTGGATCACAGAGGCTAGGACCTCCTGGGGAGGCTGGGAACAGGAACCACAGCTGGGGCACCTGACCTGCGGGGGACCCCCCTCCACACACTTCCAAGCAAAGGAAACTCACTAACAGAGCTTCAAACAAGACTCATGCCACACATCTCACCGAGCTTTGAAATGAGCCACAGTGGCTACCCAACACTTGCTTTCTCAGAGCAATGCAAAGCACAAAACAGAGAGAACCAGAATACACCGGAGATGATCCGGAATCAAACTGAGTTAGCACTACTGTCCTTGGCTTTGGTCAGGAGACCCCAGTGCTGTTTTCCACCTTGTCTTTCCTTTGTGTGACACCAGAAGACTTTACTTTCTTTTATTTCAGCATCTGTTAAAATGTCCTTTTTCCACAAAAATAATGCCCATTTCTTTCTGTATCCAATTTCTATCATTACACACAGGAGGCAATATCTTGGAATAACAGAACTTGGGAATTGCAAGGTTCCCATCACCTGTCTTGAAGATGAAGAGGATGATGGAGGCTATCACGTGTGGTAGCCAAGGTGCTCTCCTTGTTAACCCTCTCCATATACTACAAGTGAAGCCCCCGTCGTTATTGTCCTTTTCCAGAAGAGAAAACTGTGCAGTGGGGGGGGAGGGGGTTGCTGAGAGATGGCTCAGCAGTTAAGAGCACTGGCTGTTCTTCCAGAGGACCTGAGTTCTGTTTCCAGCACTCAGGTGGAGCCTCACAGCCATCTGTAACTACAGTTCCAGGGGATCCAACACCTCTTTGACTTCCACAGCACCGCATGCACATGGTGCACATATATACATGCAGACAAAACACCCATACATATAAATCTTTTTAAAAATAGAACAAAACTAAAAACCCCTGAGTTTTGCCACCGACTAGCTGAGATCTGAATCTGAACCTTGGTTTGTGGCATTCTGTCATGCCAGATTCTGTCTGTCTGTCTTGTTGAACAGCTTTCCAGGGAAAGGCAGGATTGTCTTCATCCCTGGAATGTAAAAGAACTTTAGAGATAACCCCAGAGCCTTGCTGGGGCAGTGAATTGCTGTGTTTTTGCTTGTTCAGAATTCCCCTTTGCTCTTGGCCATAGCTAACCTGTCTTTCTCCAGCCCGCCATCTATGGACACCTATTCAAAGTGTATATGACATTACAGGCCAGGAAGAGTCAGCCATCGGGCAAGCTGCCAAGTCCTTGCTTGGGAAGAAAGGATGAGAAGAGATGTATTTGAACTTGCCAGTTCAGTGTGCCTCTGCTTCTTCTCTGACAGGAAATTGATGACTGCCTGGTTCAAGCAAAAGATCGAAGTTATGACGCCCTTGTGCACTTCGGGAAGCGGGGCTTGAATGTGGCGGCCACAGCGGCTGTGATGGCTGCTTCCAAGGTACGGTACCATGCTGGGGCCTGACTACCGTGGTCCCCTAGTTACCTCTACCTGTCACCTATGTAGATCGCACAGGGTAGGCTAAAGACCACTCAGCACCCCTTTATCTTTGTATTTGAAAGTTCCTTTAAAAAATATAATGGGGAGCTGGGTGGTGGTTGAGCACACCTTTAATCTCACACTTGGGAGGGAGAGACAGGCAGATCTCTGTAAGTTCAAGACCAGCCTGGTCTACAGAGCGAGCTCTAGGACAGCCAAGGCTACACATAGAAACTCTGTCTAAAAAAACAAAACAAAAAAATATGATGAGGAAAAGATGGTGAATTTTGCCTCCAGATCATTCGCCTCTCTTTCATATATATGCAAATGCACAGACATACATGATATATGATAGCAAGAGTCTCCCAGAGTGCATGAAGCAACCTGTGGATCACAGGTTAAAAACCTCTAACCTGGGCTGGAGAGATGGCTCAGCAGTTAAGAGCACATGCTGCTCTTGCAGAAGACCTGAGTTTGGGTCCCAGCACAGTCAGGTGGGTCACAGCTGCCTATATCTCCAGCTCCAGGAGGAGATCTGATGCCTTCTTCAGACCTCAATGGGTACCTGCACTGGATCCATTCACAGACATGCATATAATTAAAAATAAAATAAACATGGAAAAAAAAAGTACTCTAACCTACTGGAAGCTGAGGTATGAGAGAAAAAACAGAGGGAGAAGGGAGGGAGAGGATCATCTAAACCCAAAGTTGGCAAGTAGAGAGTTCATCTAGGCATGTAGATAGTCTCCATGTTCATGTGGTCCATTGCATCCTGAGAAGGGATGAAAGGTTACAATGTAGAACATGATGATGATGATGTGTATAGCAGGCAGAGTGAAGTGGAGGAGGTTCAAAGTAAACAGGACCAGTGGGCAATTGTGATGTGGTCATTACTTCTTTCTCTTTGTTATCTAGCCCCTGAAAAAAAAAGTCCTTTTATGTCCCTTCCTAGTTTTTTCTCATGTGACACTTTGTCATTGTGTGGATTGCTATGTCTACAGATCTGAACAACTGAAATAGTCAGACATCTTAGAGTGAATTCATCAGCTCTCCCTAGTGTTCCCTTCCCTGGGATCCAGACACAGGCTAGAGGTGAACAGCCAGCAGTTACAGCACTGTTTAGAAAACCCAGTGGCTAGCCGGGCAGTGGTGGCGCACGCCTTTAATCCCAGCACTCGGAAGGCAGAGCCAGGAGGATCTCTGTGAGTTTGAGGCCAGCCTGGTCTACAGAGCGAGATCCAGGACAGGCACCAAAACTACACAGAGAAACCCTGTCTCGAAAAAAAACCAAAGAAAGAAAAAGAAAAAAGAAAACTTAGTGACTGAGAGGTGAGCTATCAGAGCAAAACAGAGGTGATAAGTCTAGACATGATGCCAGGGTTTGGGTCTGATGTGATGGAGGTGTGGGGTCTGATGTGATGGAGGTGTGGATGGGTTTGGGGTCTGATGTGATGGAGGTGTGGATGGGTTTGGGGTCTGATGTGACGGAGGTGTGGGGTCTGATGTGATGGAGGTGTGGGGTCTGATGTGATGGAGGTGTGGATAGGTTTGGGGTCTGATGTGATGGAGGTG
>CABHPQ010158840.1:0-16140 GCA_902168405.1 Peromyscus aztecus
ATATATATATATATATTTATATTTATATATATTTATATATACACATATATACATATATAATATATATTTATATATATAATATATATATATATATATATATATTACACCTCAACTCCTACCAAGGCTCAAGAATCATTGTGCAAAATGGTACAAAAACAATGTAAGAGCTAGAGGTAGTTCTATGCCTAATAAAAGACAACAATAGAGCAACTGCTCATATGAATTAATAGAGGTTTTGTCAGCACATACAAAACTTGGGCAGGCCCAAGGCAGACCAATTTCCAATATGGAGAGGAGAGCTGGGCACTACTCCACTGATCGTGAAGTGAATGGCAATTATTAACTGCTTGCTGAAAGAAAGTTTTCTTTGAATGTATATCTCCTGATAAGTTCACTATGCTCCAGTTGAGGAACACATAGTCAAGAATAATTAAGTAGCACAAAGAAACTGAAGGTTTAAAATACCCTAACTGTCATCATAGAGCCTTTCTCCAGTAAGTGATGGAAGCAGATGCAGAAATCAACAGCCAACACCAGACTGAGCTCCAGGAGTCCAGTTGAAGAGAGAGAAGAGGGATTCTATGAGCAAAAGGTATCAAGATCATGATGGGGAAACCTACAGAGATGACCAAACCAAACAAGTAGGAACTCAAGAAATTTAGACCAACAGCTGTGGAACCTCCATGGGACTGGACTAGGCCCTCTGCATAATCAAGACAGTTGTGTATCTTTATCTGCTTAAGGGGTCCCCTGGCAGTAGGATCAGGATCCTTCCCTGGTACATAAACTAGCTTTTTAGAGCGCACTACCTAATTGTTCCACATAATAGAAACAGAAGGAACATTACCAAACTCTATTTACGAGGATACAGTTATCCTGATACCCAAACCACATAAAGATGCAACAAAGAAAGAGAATTACAGACCAATCTCCCTCATAAACATTGATGCAAAAATACTCAATAAAATACTGGCAAACAGAATCCAAGAACACATCAAAAAAATTGCCCACCATGACCAAGTAGACTTCATCCCAGGGATGCAAGGATGGTTCAGCATAGGAAAATCTGTCAATGTAGTTCACCATATAAGCAAACTGAAAGAAAAAAAACTAATGATCATCTCATCAGATACTGAAAAAGCCTTTGACACAATCCAATACCTCTTCATGATAAAGGTTCTAGAGAAATCAGGAGTACAAGGAACATACCTAAATGTAATAAAGGCAATTTACAGCAAGCCGACAGCCAACATAAAATTAAAGGGAGAGAAACTCAAAGCAATGCCACTAAAATCAAGAAGACAAGGCTGTCTACTCTCCCCATATTTATTCAATATAGTACTTGAAGTTCTAGCTAGAACAGTAAGACAACAAAAGGATATCAAAGGGATACAAATTGGAAAGGAAGAAGTCAAAGCTTCACTATTTGCAGATGAGATGATAGTATACATAAGTGACCCCAAAAATTCTACTAGGGAACTTATACGAATGATAAATTCCTTCAGTAATGTGGCAGGACACAAGATTAATTAAAAAAAATCAGTAGGCCTCCTATATACAAATGATAAAATGGCTGAGGAAGAAATCAGAGAAAAATCACCCTTTACAATAGCCAAAAAATAATATAAAACACCTTGGGGGAACTCTAACTAAGCAAGTGAAAGACCTATATGATAAGAACTTTGGGTCTCTGAAGAAAGAACTTGAAGAAGATATTAGAAAATGGAAAGATCTCCCATGCTCATGGATAGGTAGAACTAACATAGTAAAAATGGCAGTCTTACCAAAAGCAATCTACAGATTCAATGCAGTCCCCATCAAAATCCCAACACAATTCTTCACAGACTTGGAAAGAACAATACTTAACTTCATATGAAAAAAAAAAAAACAGGATAGCTAAAAGAATCCTGCATAATAAAGTAACCTCTGGAGGCATCATGATCCCTGATATCAAGCTCTATTATAGGGCTATAATAATAAAAACAGCTTGGTACTGGCAAAAAAAAAATGTGAACCAATGGAATCGAATTGAAGACCCTGACATTAATCCGAATACCGACAAACATCTGACTTTTGACAAAAAAGTCAAAACTGTTCCATGGAAAAAAGAAAGCATCTTCAACAAATGGTGTTGGCATAACTGGATATCAACATGCAGAAGATTGCAAATAGATCCATATATGTCACCGTGCACAAAACTCAAGTCCAAGTGGATCAAAGATCTCAACATAAATCTAATTACACTGAACTTGAAAGAAGAGAAAGTAGGAAGTAGTCTTGAATGCATTGGCACAGGAGACCACTTCCTAAATATAAAACCAATAGCACAGACACTGAGATCAATAATTAATAAATGGGACCTCCTGAAGCTGAGAAGCTTTTGTAGAGCAAAAGACATGGTCAATAAGACAAAATGACAGCATACAGAACGGGAAAAGATCTTCACCAGCCCCACATCTGACAGCGGGCTGATATCCAAAATATATAAAGAACTCAAAAAGCTGATGTCAAAATACCAAACAATCCAATTTAAAAAATGGGCTACAGAGCTTAACAGAGAATTCTCAACAGAAGAATCTCTAATAGCTGAAAGACATTTAAGGAATTGCTCATCATCCTTAGTCATCAGGGAAATGCAAATCAGAAAGACTCTGAGATATCATCTTACACCTGTAAGAATGGCTGTGATGATAAAAAAAAAAAAAAAAAACACTGAAAACAGCTTATGTTGGAGAGGATGTGGGGCAAGAGGAACACTCCTACACCGTTGGTGGGAATGCAAACTTCTACAGTCACTTTGGAAAACAGTATGGAGGTTTCTCAGAAAATTGGGAATCAATCTACCTCAGGACCCAGCTATACCACTCTTGGGCATATAACCAAGGAATGCTCAATATTACCACAGGGACACATGCTCAACTATGTTCATAGCACCATTATTCGTAACAGCCAGAACCTGGAAACAACCTAGATGTCCCTCAACTGAAAAATGGATAAAGAAAATATGGCACATATATACAATGGAGTACTACTCAGCAGTAAAAAAGCAATGATATCATGAAATTTGCAGACAAATGAATGGAGCTAGAAAATATAATCCTGAGTGAGGTAACCCAGACTCAGAAGGACAAACATGGCATGTACTCACTCATAAGTGGATACTAGATGTAAGGCAAAAAGAATAACCAGACTACAACCCACAGCTCCAGGGAAGCTAGCTAACAAGGAGGACCCTAAGAGGGACACATAGATAGCCTAGCAAAAGAGAAATAGATGAGATCTACATGAGCAAACTGGTAGTGAAGGGAGCGGGTACTGGAGGGCAAAAAAATGGGGCATGAGAACATAAGAAAATGGGAGGTTCGAGCTGGAACAGGGACAGAGTGGGAGAGCAAGGAAAGAGATACCATGATAAATGAAGACATCTTGGGAATAGGAAGAGTTAGGGTGCTGGGGAAGTTCCCAGGAATCCACAAGGATGACCCCACCTTGTACTAATGGCAATGGTCAAGAGGGTGCCTGGACTGGTCTACTTTGGTGACCAGATTAGTGAATACCCTAACTGTCATCATAGAGTCTTCATCCAGTTACTGATGGAAGCAAACGCAGTGATCCACAGCCAGGTGCCAGGCTGAGCTCTGGGAATCCAATCAATGAGAGAGAGGAGGGATTCTGTGGGCAGGGGATGTCAAGATCATGATGGGAAAACATGCAGAGATGACCAGCCACACTAGTGGAAACCCATGAACTGTAGATCAATAGCTGTGGAGCCCCTTAGGACTGGACTAGGCCCTCCGGATATGTGAGACAGTTGTTTAGCTTGAACTCTTTGGGGAGTCCACAGGCAGGGGGATCAGGATCTGTCCCTGTTGCATGGATGGGTTTTTTGGAGCCCAATGCCTAAGGTGTGACACCTTGCACAGCCTTGGTGCAGTGGGGAGGTGCTTGGACCTGCCTCAGCTGAGCGTGCCAGGCTCTGCTGACACCCCATGGGAGACCTTGACTTGGGGGAAGTGGGAATGGGTTGGGGGAGAGGCTGGGGGACAGGAAGAGGGGGGATCTGTGGTTGTTATGTAAATTGAATAGAAAATTTCTTAATAATAAAAAGAAAAGAAAAAACAAACAAAACATCACTCCAAAAGAAAGAGCCATATGAAACCCAAGATTGTTGACCATCTTGTCACAGTGATATCATTCACATATTTTGGGGAGTCTGGAGAGCACATGATGAGAAATGTGGGGAGATTATGCTACACGTCTGTATTACTTTACGTTCATTCACTTATTTACTTAAATGTCTGCATATTGGTTATTGTAGGAGTTGCAGGGCAAGAATGATGTTGGTCAGTTCCATATACAATAATTTTTATAGTCAGGAACATGGAATACAGTAAACATGGATAATTATTTATCTTATAATTACATTGAGCTCAATAGAGGAACATACTACTACTTAAGGGCATAGGCTAAAAAAGTTCAGCTTGACCTATGTGGCAGGATGGGCAAGGTTCCTTCTGCAAGGAACCTTTTCTGAGAATGGACTGTATGACAGCTGAACCACGGGGCACACAGCTTGAGGAGCTAGAGATGATGCTTTGGAGGAATTAGCAACTTTTTAAGAGATGTTTGCATTCACAACACAGTAAGGGAGAACACTGAGGACAATGAAGACAAAGCTGAAATTTCATGGCTTTTCTTCAATTACCAAGAATTCTTAGCCTAGACACCTTTAGCAGTGATTTTGTTTTAGGATTATCTGATGAAACCATTTAAAGAAACATCTTCTGAAACATGACAAGAACTGTAATAGCAATGCACCTCTGACTTGTGCAATCTACCTATTAAAGTGGTCTCATATATTCTCCACTGTGGAGTGTCTAAGCTAAGCTTTGTGGGCTGAATTATCAGCAAATAGGATAGCTTAAATAAAGGTATATGCACACATGTATCTGAATAGATATTTTTATTTTAAGATGTTAATATCTCATAAAGTGTATTTGTGTACATGTGTATATAACATACATTTTAATTGTATATGTGAGAGAAAATGTCAGCATCACTTTTTTTGAAAACTCTTATATTAAACAAGATAGAATTGCTGGTATTCACTCATTTGGAAATAAATCTATAGAGAATATATTTGGGTTGTTTTTGTCTATAATTGTTTTTAAAATGTCATTGGCATACTTTTATTCACCCAGTCCCCAGAACAGCATATACCAGCTTTTCTTTCTAGAGATAAGCCAACCCATGCTCTTCTTGGGGGTTGTCACTTGGCGTGAGTGGAATAATATGTACAAAGGAGCTGCAGAAAGGCTGTTGCAAACATTCCAGGATGGCTTCACCTCAGTGAAACCTCTACAGGGGGAAGATTGCTAGTTTCTGAAGTGAAAAGACACTCTTCTCTAGAAAACCTTACCAGGTAACAAAAAGCATTGCAAACCATCCTGAGGGGAAGGTGGCATGGTGGATGCCATATCCTTGCACAACAGTTCTGTGATGCCAGACTCGGATAGCATTAAGCAAACATTAGCAGCAATTATTGAGAGAAACAACAGCAAGGGCTGTGGTATTGGGGGCATGCCTAATGGAAAGGAAGGAGAAATATGTGAGGAGGCTGGTAGGTAAAAACTCAAACAGTGTGACTCAGCCAAATGGTTGGGCAAGCCCCCTGGCAGATGGTCAGCAGAGGACACAAGCACCGGGAACTGTGTGGGGCCATGGGAGAAATGCCTGATTGCCAAAATCTTCTTGGTAAAGTCTGAGGAAAATATAGTCTGGCTTTTGATTATCTGCAGTGTAAAACCAACTGAATAGGAATAGGTCACAGTGTGAGGGTGCTCTGCCCCAGATTCTGTGTGAACATGTAGATCCTTCTGTGTGGACTAAGTCTATCAGGAGTTCAAAAATGAACCAAACAACACATTCTATCTTTTTTTCACTTAGACCAGAACTATTTACTGATCCTGACTATTTATTATATACTAGGTAGGATAAGAATGGTAGCTTGTGATTTCTAATTTACTGGAGTTGTAGTAATTCACTTGCTGCTGAAGAGAGACATGCTAATAAGTAATATTTTAGAACCTTAAATTTCAAAAACAGAAAACTATAGACTTCACTGGAAGTACAAAACATGGGTATTTTGGATGTTGTGAGGTGATCAAGGAAATATGTTCAGAGAATATGGGCAATAAACTGAACAGGACACTTGAGTACAGAAGATAACAGAGAAGGCAAGCTCTTGGGGTGGAATTTAAACAGAAAGCAAAACAGTAGTTCTTAAAAAAGCTCTGATGCATAGGTTTTCCATTGTTCCTGGTGTACAGAGTTCCATGCATGGTTTGGTATATAAACCAGAAGCCAAATGGTGGCCTTTTGTCTTGATGAACAGAGAGTTATCTTAAACTTGTAGATGTAACCAACCATCTTATTAAATAAGAAACACAGAGCCAATGTAAAGATAAAAGTCCAAGAGGTCAGAGCTAAGAGCCTTACCCGCCTACTGCAGCTAGCCTCTTCAGCCAAGAGACCTCTCCAAAAGAGAGCAACTTCCTGTCTGTTTATCTTTAAATAGACCTTCTGTTCTGCCTTCTCATTGGTTGTAAACCCAACCACGTGACTGCCTCGTCACTGCCTGTCTGTACAGACCTCCAGACACACGTTGGAGTGTGTGTCTCCAATGCTGGCTGTATCCTTGAACACACAGAGATCTACGTAGCTCTGCCTACCAAGTGCTGGGATTAAAGGCGCCACAAATGCCCAGCTCTGCTATGGCTTACTATTAGCTCTGACCCCCAGGCAACTTTATTTATTAACATACAAATAAAATCACAATTCAGTACAAATAAAATATCACCATATAAACTTGTGCATGTGTGATCAATGGAATCTGTGGATTTTTAAGTTGGATTTTCTCATGTTTGTATTCTTTTATTTCCTTTTGTCATCTTATGTTTTGGCAACCTTTCCTGGTTATATAATCACTCTTCCCCACCCAACACTTACTCATACTGACATCTACTACTGTTCCTCACAATTATTCTTTGATATTCTCTGGCCATTTCTCCTTGAAGCAAACCCTATTAAATGAGATTCTGTTTTAAATTTTGAACACAATCCAAATCATGTTTAAATTATCTAATTATCCATTCCATGGAGTACCTTGACTCAATTAACAATATTTTAAAATAAACTGAGAAGTGGGAGTGGGATTTTTAATTGTTTATCCAAAATCAAATGGTCACAAATGGTCAGCTTGAAAATAGATATACAAGTAACACTGTGCTGATTGAGTGGGTTATATCTATGTAACTGTGTATCATAAAATGTGTATGTTTGTGTGTGTGCATGTGTGTGTGTGTTTATACATAAATATATGCACACAAATAAATGTTTCTAACAGCAATTAATGAAAAAATTGATCATGAATGCAAAAGAGAGCAAGTAAATGTATATGGAAAGTTTGAAGGGAAGAAAAGGAAGGGGTAAATGACATAGTTATATAGTAATCTCAAAAATAAAACTGCACAAAATACACTCAGGTTATTCTACAAAAGACCAGTATGTTAGTACACAATTACACAAATAATATTTTGAAGTTCAGATAGCCATGATCATCAAAGACAGACAAATTGTTAAATGTTAATTTCTTTTCTTGGAAAACAATTGTCTCAGGTCCCATTTTATACTGACCACGTTTAGCCTTTTGTGACTTTTGTCAAGGCATTTTCCTTTTCATTAGAAGGAAGGAGCAGGTGGTGCTTCCTAGAGAAAATCTTGGGCAAAAATGAAATTAAAATGCCAACCTGAGTTCCAGAATAGGTATGTGCTAGTTTCTAGACTCCAAACTCCACATCGTGTGCTCTGGAAACAGACAAAGGGACCTCTGGCTGTGGTAACTGGCTTGAGCTAGTCTTCATGCAGATCACACAGTGATGGAATTGTGTGCCAGAAAGGTTGAGGTCAGCTCATAAGGGAGTCCCAATATGGAAGATCTAGGCATGAGACGGGCTTCACATTATAAGAAGCAACCATTAAAAATAAAAATGGGAAGACTTTGATCTGTGCTTGAAGCCCTATAGAGACAAAACCCATAGAGATTCCATAGTCTAAGCTTCATGGCCAAATGCATATTACAAAGTTTCTCATCGCCATTCTTAGTCCAACACAGTTAAGACTGAAAGTCAGTTTTCCTTATATTGTGATGGGTTTTACATTAAGCTACTAGAGTAGCTTCATGAAATTAAAGTTCATGAAATTACAGCATTAAATAAGTTAGATGAAAAAAAGTCCATTTATTGACATTAACTCCCTTTACAACTGAGGACCAGAGGAATAAACTAAAGTTTAAATATCCTCAGATTTATACTAAGTTAAGGAATGGGTAACTTTTTCTTTTAGTTTTTTTTTCTACTTTAATTTAGAAAGGAAAGTTGACTCTATAATATTTTCACATATCTAAAATCCAGAAATTCCTCAAAAGAGAAAAAGGTTTCATTTATTCAGCAAGGTATTTCACTGGTGGTCTTGTGTTTATTACTAAGTGTAACTTGTCTCAACACATGCTGACAAATAATCTGCCTTGTGGTAGTCAGATGTCTGGAAGAGTGGAGAGCATATAAACTAATGAGAGAAGAGGGAAGAAAACACAGAGTTGTGTGGCCTGGGAAGGCTTCTTCAACCTCACTCTCTTGCCTACAGTAGATTCATTAGCCAGGGTTCCTACAGTTACATGAAACAGAACTTGCCAAACATGCTTCCGTCCACTCTCATGCTCAACAAATGATCAAAGGAACATATATTACTGCTGGCATATATGGTACTATTGTGGAGGGGAAGCACATTTTCCCTGTTAGGTTGATACATTTCTGTTTTTACAGAGTTGTGAAAGCAGAGCACTTCAGCTAGTTTTGTAAATGAGAGATACAGGTAGTAAGAGTAGAGGGGTATAATGTCATGTCAAAACACAAGTCAGAGCCCCCAGTCAGTTATTCAATATCAAGGGGTCAGCCATGAATTTATACATACTCATAACTTTATATAACTGAGTAGATTGTGTTATAGACAAAGGAATACATATATATGTGTATATTTATAGAATATATGAATGTGTATGTAAAAAATATATATTATGTATATGTGTATATTAGTATATACAGATATGTGTATATATACATTATTTGCATATAGAATATATTTAGCTGTGGTTCCTATGTGTGTGTCTGCACACACACAGAATATATACATATATTATATATTAGGCATATATATAATATCTATCTCTATATATCTAATACACATTGTATGTTTTATTTATAGATCTCTATATCTAATATATATTATATCATCTGTTATATATGTAGATATATTATACATATACAATTCTATATCCAGAAGATACATTATAACATATCTAATATATATTATTTATATTATACATTGTTATGTGTACAATATGATATATATATTAGATATAATATATATTAAAAACAAAGGAACACAGGCCATGAATTTGAAAGCAAGTACAGGAGTACATGGGAAGGGTTGGAAGGAGGAAAGGGAAGAAAGAAAACAATATAATTATATTTTAATTTCAAAATTAAAAAGTAAACAACATAATGACTGAAAAATAAGTCCAATGTGTTCCTTAGAATACTTCAAGAGATAAAAAACAAAAGGATGTTTGCTCAGTCCCTATATGTCTTCCTGCATCATCACTCTATTCTGGTGGAGAGAGGGCTTTACCATCTCACCAATCATCCAGATTGATGGCTTTGTCTTAAAAAACAAAGTTTTTATAAAATCAAAGTTTGTAACATATTAAATTATACAGTCAAAGTGAAAGAACATGTGAAAGTTATAATCAAAGATGGTAAGTTATAACAGAGGACTACTCTGGGCTATAGAGATGGCTCAGTGGATAAAGAGTTTAAACTCAGAAGACTGACAGCCTGTGTTTGACATGCACATTCCCCTGTGAAAGGTGAGAGACAATTCCCTAAAGTTGTTCTCTGACCTCAATGGACATGCTGTGTCATGCACACACACACACACACACACACACACACACACACACACACACACCACAGCCACATTAATAATAAAACAAAACAAAATACCTAAAAAAGAGCATATTTCAAATAAAGGACACCACCATTTCTGTTTTCATCCCTCATCCTCAGAATGGCTCAAATTCCAAAGTAATTGCTCAGAAAAAGTGCTATCTTCCTGAGAATGTCCTTGGATCCATCTTGTGATTAAAAATTGCTACTGCTTCTTGGGGAAGGAAATTGTGTATCTCAAAGCCACCAGTGAACCAGGGTTTGTATTTGTGTTCATTGAAAAAACCTGAGCAAACCTTTCTCTGTGCATTAAGCCTTATGACCTTTATTGAAATAACAAAACAGTTATTCAAAGGACGCCAGGATGAATAAAGGTAACTTTCTATTTGCTAACGTTCACACGGGGACTCATGTGTTCAGCTTTCTCAGAGCTTCTCAGAAAGAATGTTTGCTGAGCCCTTGGCCTTCTCAGGAGGGTGCTGAATTGTGCTTTTGAAAAAGTTCAATGTCTGGATAGCAGAAATTTTGATATGTTAACAATCAAACCCTGAATTAGAAAACTTGAGACAGCCTTCAGAAAAACACAAACCTTCATGGGCAGAAACATCCTAAGGTCTGAGGCTGAGTAGCACAAAGCTCCTCATCTGAGGAGCACTGTGGATATAGATCAACCAGTTATGTGGATCAATACATTTTGTTGGCAGTGACAGCAATGGTAGATATTGTGTTTTTTCTCCAAAATTTTCCATTACATGCAAGATTCCTCCCCTCTCCCCCGGAAAAAGGAGCCTGCCAGATCCTGTAAGTCCTTGAGAGTATTCTAGTATGTATCACTCTGATTTCTGTTCCCATTGAACGAGGCCACATTTTGACTTCTGAATCGATGACTTTGCATAAGCTAACTGCTGTGGGATGTTCTGTATGGCAAATGTGTTGCTAATAAAACACTGATTGGCCAGTGGCTAGGCAGGAAGTATAGGCGGGACTAACAGAGAGAATAAAAAGAACAGGAAGGCAGAGGGAGACTCTGCCAGCCACCACCAGGACAAGCAGCATGTGAAGATGCTGGTAAGCCACGAGCCATGTGGCAAGGTATAGATTTATAGAAATGGATTAATTTAAGCTATAAGGACAGTTAGCAAGAAGCCTGCCACAGCCATACAGTTTGTAAGCAATATAAGTCTCTGTGTTTACTTGGTTGGGTCTGAGCGGCTGTGGGACTGGCAGGTGAAAAAGATTTATCCTGACCATGGGCCAGGCAGGAAAATTCTAGCTACAGTTAACCTCTCAATTCATCTACCTGGTACATTTATCCCAGACATATCTTCATTATTTCCTTCTACAAACTATGAATCACTTATTATTGCTACCAAACAGTGAAAATATGCACTCAAGATTTAAGTGGCATAAGTAAGGTACCACTCTCAGTTTCTAGGTTACCTTTTCTTATTATTTTATATTATCATTTTATATGTGGCTTACTTTATAGAAACACTTGACTCACATCCATTACTCAAATATCCCACCTGCCTTTCTAGACCATACTCTCTTCACATCTTAGAGGGCATGGGTATCTCTTATCTACAGTTCTTTTGTTAACATTCATTTTTCATTTATAAATTGTGTGTGTGTGTGTGTGTGTGCGTGTGTGTGCGTGTGTGCGTGCATGTGTGTGTGTGTGTGTGTGTGTGTGTGTGTGTGTGTGCATGCATGTGTGCTCATGAGTCCTAAGTGGAGAGGTCTAAGGAGGCCAGAAGAGAATGCCAGATCCCCTGAACCTATTAGATCGCTAGTATTGGTGCTGGGAATTGAACTCTGGTCTTTTATAAAATCAGTGCATACTCTTAACCATTGGGCCACCTCTCAGTCCTTGTCTACATTTCTTACCATGTATCCATCCACAAAATATTGGACACAAGCAGAAAACCCACATGTCAGCAGAGGATGCGTTTAACTTTATTGAGTGTCCTGGTGGAAAATGGGTAAAGTACATTTTTAAGGATTATTCTTTCTTCTTAAAGCTAAGAATTGTTCTAGAAGACATACAAATGTTTGGTGGTGATTCACTGTCACTCACTTAACTATTATTCTTTTAATACTATAGAAGAATCATGATTTTTGACAGGACATATTTTGCATGTGTGTGTACATATGTGTACATGTGTTATATATATGATTGTGTGATATATGTAGCATGTAATCCATTAGTGTGCAGGTACACATTTGTACACATGCATTTGGAGGTCAGAATTTGATACTGTGTATTTTTTCTTGATCTCTCTCCCCTTTATATTATGACATAGGATCTGGTTTGGTTAGGATAGTGAGTTTCAGGGATTTGCTGATTTTCCACCCTCCAGGGTGGGGCTTCTAGACAAGCACCATGATGCCTGAATTTTTACTTGGGTTTTAGGGATTTGAACTCAGATCCTCATGTTTGAACTACAGGAGCTTTTCCAACCTAACCATTTCTCTAGCTCCACTATGATACATGTAATCTTGAATCATCTTTTTCCCATTTATTGGATCATAAAATAAGTCACATATTAAGTGACTATAACACTACATGTGTAATACTCTCCACTGTCATATGCTGGGAGAAGTGACATCAGGATCAAGACTGGAGAAAGAAATAAACACATGTATTATGTCTGAGGACATTTTTGAAGTCATCAGAACATGTTTGTAATATCCATAATTTTAACAACATGATCTATAATAGGCACAGGAATCTCATCCTCATCTTCTAAATTCTGAAAGGACAGATTTAAACTCTGTTCTCTAAATTCTCCTTAATTGGATCATTATTTGAATCTAGTGCATTGCTTGTCAACAGTAAATAGAATGACTCACTCTGAGTTCTTAAGTTGTTATATCACCTACCTTTATTTTATTGTAATTATTAAGTAAAATTTTAATGTGTCTGGGTAGAATTAACAGCTTGTTTCTGGAAACATGTGTATGCACATTAATTTATTTTAAAGTTAGGTTAAAGTCTTTGGTTATATATGTACAGGAAGAAGGAAGAGACTGATGGAGAATACAGATGGTTTTTAGATAGAAATATATAGGATAGATAAATAGATAAGTATAGATTGAGAGGTGATGGTAGATGAACAAAAATATGTGAAAGATGGACATTATGATAGAGGAATTCTTTTCACAAAAAATCATATTTTATAAGATGAGTTGTATTATTCTACAGACATATACAAAACCAAAATATATAATTGGAGGATCTATATAATGCAAATGAATCAAACATTGTCATGTTCTTGTTCTCTCTGTCTCACTTTGACTTGACTTTCTAATTATAGAATAATTTTCTATTGCTTTGGTAATGGAGAAACCAAAGGAAACACTTGTCCCGTATTGTTTATACTGGGATGATGCCGATAATTCTGGGCTATGAAAATCAGTCTCTTGGTTTATGGAGTTGTCACAATCACTAAAAGTTTATCATGTATTCATTGGAAAGAGTAACTCAAAAATAGTCTGGCACCTGTATTTGCAACCACAATAAAACTCAGGAGCCAATAGTAAGGTGCCAGGACTAAAACAGTAAAATTATATTCATTTTTCTATTATAGGTCTTTGTGACAAATTGATGAACCACTGCTCAGTGTAAATGAAAAAGCATTGGACATTTGGAAGGCAACAGGAAGTCACAGAGATCTTAGAAATAATCTGGCTCAGTTACAAGAACTACTAGAAAGAGAACCTTAAACAGCTCATGTCTTCCAGATATTCCCCAGATTTCTTATTTTCTCTGGGTCTTTTGCTCACATCTCTCCAATCTAAAGTCTGTGAGGAATTTCACATACAGAGTAAAGCACTTGTCTTTATTCAAAGATTTCGTGAAACTTTTTTGAACCAAAACCTTTAAATGTTTTTTTTATTAAATGTTTGTATTTAAATTATTTGTATCAAAATCTTTATTTTATTAAAATAAAATATTACTTAAATGTTTATTTATTAAGGAAGACAAGGTATGGACAACCAGTCTCCAACAACAGTGTAATCTGCTGAAGTCTGTGAGTTCAGTACAGAGCAGCTCTCATGAAGATGGGTAGCTAGAGAGAGTGGAAGGACATTTCAATAAAGGCAGTGTAGCATGACCTACAATACAGCTCTTGTTCTTCTCTAGCTAAACAGCTTTCCATATGGACAATGAAGGGTTTTTTGGCATAAGTCAGAAATATTAGCATTTTTCCATTGCCTTATATTGCTCTGTATTACCCAGACATTTATGTTTCCTCCAAACTCATCCTCATGGTTTAGTGTAGAAGTTAGCTATACCTTTGTCCAATTTCAGAAGGCCTATGTTTGGCTAACATGATGCTGCACATAAAAAACCAAGTTTAATAATTTCTTGAGTTAACTGCTCCCCAATATGTTTCAATATTTCTCTGCATCTATGCTGATGAATTTTCAGATAGGTCAGTTTGATCAGACCGATAGCTACCACCCTTCATACTTTACCAGAGTCTACCTTATTTTCCATTATATTTACCTTTTCAGTGAATAATCTGCATTGATGTTAAACATAGTAATAGGAGGCAGAGTGTAAGAACAGACAGACAAGGGGAATGATATGGCTAATGGGGGGGGGGTAGTTCAAAAAGAAAAAAAGAATGCCAGGAAAATGGAGTGGAATAACACTCCCTGTAATGTGGTATTCAGATTTGTCAACTGCTTATTTGAAACTCAGGCAATATTTTTAAAACTTGCACTTTGCAAGCAGAGGATGGTAGATCCCTGTGAGTTCCAGGCCAGCCAGAGCTTCACAGTGAGACTCTGCTTAAAAACTATTATTTAATTGAACAAGTTATTCAATGTATAATTAGGTCAAGCATTCTTAATATCTTATATAGGCATCAGTATAGCAACTAAAATATATGTATATTTTTAGTTAAGATGCTATAAGAATGGACAATAACACCATGCTACTAAGATTTTTTTTCAAAAGAGGAATTCTTAATTTTTTATCAGTGTTAGGATGCATAGTATTACTGATTGGAATCATTTTAGTATCAGCCTTTTCAGGAAATCATTAAATGCTAACTTGATTTAGCAATACTCTACAGTATTATCTCCAATAAAATATTCCACCCATGATTCGTGAGTTACCATCTACTGCCACTTAATTAATATTTAAACAAGGACATTCTTCTGAGCTGTTTTCCTGGAGCCACCAGGCTAATCCTAAATTTTAGTTTGATCATTGTTTCTCTAAAGATACTTTTTATTTATTGTTATTTTTTGAAATCAATATATTACACAATTTCCTCATATTTACTTTCCTCTCTCTAACCTCTCTGAAGCTCCCCCCCCCCCCCCTTCCCCTTAAATTCAAGGTCTCTTTTTTTCATTGTTATTGTAACACAAACATATAAACATATATATGTAAAATCATAAATATATATATATATATATATATACAGCTTCCTCAATTCATTTAGTGTTATTTGTATGTACATTATTTCAGTGCTGATAATTTCTAAATATGGCTCCTGCAGACTTGTCAATATGCATATCTTTTCTATAGGAACAGACACTGCTTGTAAATTAATCCATGTATTTACTACACCTCAGAACAAATTCAGAAGGATTATGTCTGTCCTAAGTTCTAAAAAGATGTTCCCAAGTAATGATAATTCATATTCTTTTAAAAACAGATCCTGATAAATTTCCTCTCAGATGATGCTCTCCTTAGGAATCAGTTAAGTGGGAGCTGGGAACTCAGATCTCATGCTTTTCGATCACAAGGAGCATTAAGTGAAACATTCTTAAGTAAGCACTCATTGTCTCATCAAACAAAAGCAGCTTACTTGATGTTCTGAAGTGTGTCTTTCCATATCCTGTACCAGTTTTTGAATAATGCCTGCTGTTCTCTCTGATTCAGTCAGGGCTACAGAAGTCAGCTGTTTCCTTCCATATTCAGATAGATGGCTGCATTCCTATGCCATGACTTCACTACTAACTGAATCACTGGTTCAAGAAGTCGAATGTGACTTTCAACTCATTCTAGAGTATCTCCTCACCCAGGAACACAGGAAATCAGGACTTGGACAGG
>CABHPQ010158840.1:16150-27654 GCA_902168405.1 Peromyscus aztecus
GTGTGTGTGTGTGTGTGTGTGTGTGTGTGTGTGTGTCTGTCTGTCTGTCTGTCTGTCTGTCTGTGTGTGTTTACATTCTATGATCAGAAATGACACTTTCTGTTCAACACAGCATCAAATACAGTGCCTTTCTCTTTTAGTGCAGTGGCAAACACAACCCTTGGCTTTTCAGCTGCCTTCTCCAACTGCGTACTTTTGATAGTGCAACATTCTTCACTGAAGTGCCTTGGATCGTTTCTTGGTGTTTACCTAATCATCACATGAGAGTGTTTATGAACAGTCACATGCTGTGTAAAGTTTTATGAATATAAACTCTATTTGTACTACTACTTTTTACTCTATGTAACTATTCACCATTTCCCTTGATTGTAATGGAGGTTGTGTTGTAACAGATTCTAGACATGCACTCAGCCCTAGGAAAAAACACAGAATCTATTCAGCACTGCTTTACTCCTCTTCATGATGCATGATCCAGTTAGACACATCAATATCCAATGAATTGTATGGATTACCCTGATGAGGTGGCTCAATGAAGTTCATGTAAGGTCAGTGCAAGTTTCCGGTACCTCATTCACTGAGTCACTAATTGGCCTCACACCGAAGTATCCTGTGTCAGCCCAGTCCAGTTAACCTCCCCACCCTATCTCCTGAGTCTCTCTTCCCTTTGGTGTCCAGTCTTTTCAAAAACCCTCAGTCAAAGCAGGTGTTGCAAAAGGAATTGACAAAAAGCACCAACCCTTAGGTAAACATTGGTAGACTCCACCCTTCTAAGCAGAATGAGTTTGTAGTTTACTCCACATACAAGTATCTATGATGCTACCACTTCTGTAATGATGGGATTTACACTTCCTGTCTGCCAAGCTACAATGAGTGACAACATGACCTGATGACCTCTTATTTCTCTCCTTACCCAGCAGTCACTGAGGCTCCATGATCTCATCTATCACAGAATACGTTTTAGAGCACACAGACAGGAGCTCCAAAAGGTCCAGAGGCAGAGCAGAGTTCAGCCTTCTGGCTTGTGAGTGTAGTCACATTTTACATCTAGAAACTTCCCAGATATTCTTTTCTGTATGACTTTTGCATCAGATCTGTCATTTTTCCATACCAAAGCCTGTTGTCATTGGTTTAGCAGCTCTCTCTCTCTCTCTCTCTCTCTCTCAGATACTGCCTACCAGTCTTCTAATGATGAGCCATTTTCCCCCATCACCCCTTTCTTGATGTTAAGGTAGGTGAATGAAAGGATGGAAAAAGGCATGACATCAACACTGGGGTCAGGCAGAGCTTTGTGTGATCCAAGCTGTAAACCCAAGCAAAGCTCGTTGTGTCTTCAAGAGCAACCTTGGCACTTGAAAAGCAACTTCCATTCCATTTTACCAAAGTTTTGGTCAAAGATCAATTGCCTTTATAATTATATCATATATCATAAGGCAGAGAATCAGTGAGAGAACAGGATCTCTAAACTAATACAAAGCATTAGCATCTAAAGAACACACACACACACACAACTGAACATTTGTCCTCCTGTGACTTTTTTCCTAGAGCAAATAATTTTTCAAATTAAAATAAACAAAGTAATGAAAAGGCCACATGTCTAAAAATAAAACAAGTAGGTTGTGTCTTCAAGTCCTCAGCAAGGTTTCGGTCATCGTGCTTCGCTGGCTCATCATTATAACATCTAATCAAAGGGAGCTTAAATACTTCAGTGAGCTCTCAAAATAAATTTGATCTGAGCAGCTCAGGTCTCCTGGATTCCTAGGGTTACTGACTAGGTGAAACATGTTTTTGTTTTAATCCCTGTCTCTGCTCAAAGAGGATTAATGCCCATAATTCTCCTATCCCCATTTAATTGAGAAATGAAGTTTGAAGAGCTACCTCCCGGAACACTTCATGTTGAAGTATGACCCATCCATTGTCTATACTATAAATCTTCAGCTCGCACACACTTGTCTACATCCTCTCTATGCAGGAGAAGGGAATAAGAACAGAATTATGAGTGTGTGCATGTGTTCGCCTATATTCAAAATTACAAAATATTACGAGTTACTGTTTTCATGTTAGAATTATCTTAAAGAAGACATTGTCTGAGAAGCTAGCTGTGACTGCAGCTTTCCTCTGATGCTCCAGCATGCACATTCTAGCAAATGACTCTTCCTTAGAAATGATCCAAATTTGGTTTCCCTGTTTTACAATTTATACTTTTTGCCATTGCATTTAACTGTCACTGAAGGAAAAGATGTATGTAGAAATAAGAAAGCAAGCTGTAATACCTTGGGCCTCATTTCTCAGCAGCTAGACAGGCTTTGGTAGAGGAGGACCATGAATAGAGCGCCTTTCTGCACCTTCAAACATATCTACCATGAAGACTGAATACCTGCCATCTAGAGAAGCCCTGGGGTCCCTCAGGCCCAGTTCACATTCTCCCACAACTAGTGTGACAATTTGACAAGGCACTCCCTGTACAATGGCTTCATTGAGCTCTTGGGGAGTTCTCAGCATGTGCTTTCTGGTTGTGGCCAGTCTTGCATCTTGCTCATGAGGATCCAAAAACTTTAGATTTGAAATACAGTAAATGTTTTTCCTGACTTAATTGGAAATATGACATGCTATTGATTTTTCAAGAATATACAGGTCACAGTCTAACTCAGACATACTCTAGATGCTTCTAGGTGATAACTTGAATATTTAGAAATGCTCTTTATACTTTGTCTGCCATAATAGTGCTGTGCCTCCTGAAACACTTTTATGCTGCTCTCACACCTTGACCTTTCTGGACCACTATTGTAAGTGGAATTTAAGTGAATGAAAATGTTAAGGATAGGCCACCAGTTTGCATCAAACATACATATGAGATCTCACTTAAGCTTCAAAATAGCTTTGGTATAGTCAGGAAAGCAGAACATATTTCAGAAGTAAGGAACTGAACATCAGAGGATGTAATGATTAACGCAAGATCTCCAGTGCACCTTCAACATTTGGACAGTATGTCTCCTGCTGCACAGATCTTATGTAGTTGTTAAAGTCCTCATTTCCAGTTTTCTGATCAGAAGTTTCAGAATAAACCATAATTCTATGACTTGTGTCTTAGAATTGTTTTCTCTAGTTTTGTTTTTAAAAATTTAATACAAATTTAGAAATTTATAAGTGCATCTTTTTCCACTCATCATTTGCTACAAATAAACATAAGCATAAATACATAACAAAAACACATAATTCATGCACATAATCATGCAACACATATCCCCATACAAATGCACATATATAAATATCAGACACATACAACACATACACAAACTCATACACACACAGCAACACATATAACAAATACACACATAACTGCATGCAATGTACATGTGTGTACATGCACACACACAGAAACACCATGTATAAAATTTTCTTATTTTTCTTGTGGTCAGCGAACTAAAATTATCCTCAGAAAATTCTATTATTCTCCTTGTACTAGAGATAATCTCCTTTCTGTGCAAAGAAACAAACATACACATGAGTGTGGTGATATTGTGTCCCCCAATATATTGTGCACCTTAATAAACTTATCTCGGGTCAGAGAACAGAACAGCCGATAGATAGACATAGAGGCCAGGCATGGTGGCACACACACCTTTAATCCCAGCACTTGGGATCTCATGTCTTTGCTTGGGAAAGATAGACACCTTTAATCCCAGGAAGTGATGGTAGGAATCAGAAAAGGTATATAAGGCATGAGGACCAGGGACTAAGTTTGTTAAGCTTTTAGGCTTTTAGCAGCAGTTCAGCTGAGATCCATTCGGGTGAGGATTCAGAGGCATTCAGTCTGAGGAAACAGGATCAGCTGAGAAGTTGGCAAAATAAGGTTAGTTGTGGCATGTTCTGTCTCTCTGATCTTTCAGCGTTCACCCCAATACCTACTTTCTGGTTTGTTTTTATTAATAAGAACTTTTAAGATTCATGTTACACATGAGCATGCACCAAATTATCTCTATCACTTTTGTTTGTTTACTATCTTTAGTCTGTAATTTCAGACTTGAGGATATATCCCCTGTTTGGGAAACTCTTATTCTGAATTATTCTAATTGGTGGCCATTTTTATTATGGGAAAATGATGTCTACAGGACAAATGCAGATAAATAGCCAAAATATGTTAAGAATTCTGAGCAATTGATATTCTGAGTAACTGTCAACTAATGTTCTAACCAACAGGACAAAAGCTGACTTTCTAGATATCAGACTAGAGTGTCAGTCTTCCATTGAGAGATTTGGAGTGGAAAGATTCACACAGCAGAGTTTTTATAAAGGCTAGATCCCCATGCTCACTCTCCTCAAAAATAATTTCCTACCTCAGTTCTTACTGACATGCCTTACTTCTGATATCTGTACACAGGGATATTTATGTCTATAGCCAAGGGAAAGTTAGTTACTTCCTTCCTCTCTCAAGACATGCATGGCTTCTGCACATTCATGCCCTGGTGACTCTCAAGGATGCTTCCTCAGTAGAAGTATCCATGTCCATTCTTGCTAGCACATGTGACTTCATGATGCCTTTATATAAGCCATCAGAGGATCCCTGGGTAACATTCATCCCGCAGTGCACCTCGTCCTAAATTAGTGTGCTCACAGATGAAGAAAGTCTCTGAGGTGTTCATAGAGCAAAGTTTCAGAGAACTAGAGCTGACCTATCCTTCAAGAAAGCCTTCCAGAGCTTTTCCATTTCCCTATAAATTCAGAAGTGAGGACTTAGAAATGTGTAAGGAACCTTTATGTATCCAAGCAGAGTACAGGTGGAAATGTACTTTTTTTAAGCATGTTCTCAATTCCCTCTCCTCAGCACATTGCCATTAAAGGGGGATCAGAAACCTCTTCCTATTGTGGAATATTATTTTAGCTGGGCAAAGATGTGTTACATTTGTTTATACTGCAGAATGATCCTTTAACTGTGTAAAGGTGTGTTACTTTTGTTTATGCTGCATTTTTAATTATGTAAAGATGTGTTGCATTTGTTTCACCTGGCCTGCCTAAGGTGCTTTATTAGTCTAATAAAGAGCTGAGTGGCCAGTAGCTAGGCAGAGAAAGGATAGGTGGGGCTGGCAGGCAAAGAGAATAAGTAGGAGGAGAAATCTAGGCACAAATGGACTAAAAGAAAGAGGAGGAGAGAATAAGGGAGACCTCTGGCGCTAGAAGCCAGAAGAAGTAATGCTAGAAGTAAGCTAGAAGACACAAGAAGTAATGAAAATAAAATATACAGAAAAAAAGAAGGTAGTAGTCCCTGAGACAAAAGGTAGATACAGAGAACCTAGTTAATTTAACTTAATAGAGCTAGCCAGAATTGAGCTTAAGCTAGGTCAAGCATTCAAAACTAATAGTAAGTCTCCGTGTCATGATTTGGCAACTGGTTGATGGTGCCCCCCCCCAAAAAAAAATCATCGTACCCCTTACCCACATCCTCAGAGCTGTGCAAGACCACTGCCTATTGTATTTAACTTTGTGGAGCCTGTGGTTGGTATCACATGAAGTGAGAGATCATTATACAGTCACTGTATACAGACATGAACTATATTCAAAGCTTCTGTTGTGTGCTGTTCAGTTATTAAGTGATTCTCTGGTACATTTTTAGGTAAAATCACTCTGTCCTTTTGTTGATCTTTCTTAAACACATTTTGTCATAAAAGAGACTTCTATTAAATAGGAAAGCTATTTAAATAATAGAATCTTTCATAAAATTATGCTCATTTCAGAATTGAAACATACTTAAAAAGTCTACTCCTCTTACTACAGTTCAATACTGTATTATTTTATTAGCAAATATTTATGTTCAATAAATAGCTTAATGTCATGTGCTGACACTTTCAAACAGGCTTCAAAAATAATACTGACTCCAGGAAACTTGTCAGCAGTGTGTCTTCATCCCCTTGATATATGAAATCCTTGAACTTCTACTTTATAAACTCCTAACTTCCTTTCACATCTCACAGAAAGGCCAATTTTTCCCTTTTTGTATAAAACACTCACAGTTTCTTCTCTGGGCTATTATTTATTATTTAACTTGTTTGCTGTATTATTTAAAGAAAAACATTTGGCAGACTAGCCTGTGTGGGTCACGCTCTACCTGGTCAAGGGATATTGATTACATTCTAGGTACTAGCTACAGATCTGAACACAAGAAAGGAGAGTGTGCCAGTGAATTGGGATAAGAGTTATCTTCTCCTGCAAACCAGAGAGGAGAAGAATGTTTACAAAGAATGTTCCAAATAATTCAGATACTTCAAGGTACATAGTGCCAGCCTGAAACACTCAGATAATGGTTGACCTCATAGAAGTGGCAGAAAAGGAACAAAGCCATTGGCATATTTTTATATATTCTAAGAAGAATGGCTGAGCTTTTAAAACTTGACATTTTTCTTCATTTTCAATATTAACTCCCAAGCCTTCTAAAAATACACACATTTTCTGCTACTATAAATCTTCGTCTTGCTGATGGTGTCATCATTTCTCTAAATCCAGGATTAAAAATGAACTTACATAGACTTTTATCTCTGTTCTTCCATCCACAGCATATTTATCTGTTTGCAAGGGCAGTAATGGCTGGGATGATACTGTCAATGGGGACCCACTAGACCAACAGGGTTAGAAAGAGTCTCACATAGCATTGTGTGTCTATATGAATCTACAAGAAGACTTCAGAGGAATAGAGGACTCAGTGGACAAAACAGTTGATAAAACAAGAAGGAGAAGAACACACATTTTAAGAATGAAACAGAAAAGAAACATAGGCCAGTAGCCCAGTGTGAAGTCTGGACATAGGTGCAGTGAAACCAGAGCAGAGAAGAGAGGTCAAAGACTAAGTGTGAGTCCATTTCCAGGGGGAAAAAAAGGAATCAAATGAGATATAATTTATCACTGACATATAATTGGCCTCTTTGGTGAGATACATGGAAATACCATGAAAATTTCAAAGACTAAAGACAGGGAAGATGGAATTAATCCATCAGATTTCTAGCAAAAATCATCCCTCTGGTAGCTCTATGGAAGCAGGGGGGAAAACTGTTTTAAAGGAAATGAGAAGATCAGTGTCACTCACAGACAATCAGAACACACTGTTCCACAGGAACAAATGGTTCATCTGAGTTCCCTTGCAATGTCTGCCTTCTGGTACTTGATCAGTAAGTATTTGTAAAAAAACAAATGTGAGAGTATTCTGTATACTATGAAACTGTATAAGGGGAAATTAAATGAGGATAAATAACATGAAGGATTTTAAAAGAGGAAGGTGACAGTATAAGAACAACCCATTGGCAACAAGGGACAAAAGTAATTAAGTAATACTACCCAGGAGCAACACCTAGAAACCATGACAATCATCACAATGGCAGGATATGTATAAAGGTATAACAAGCAGCACTCACATGTTGGTAGCAACCAGCATCTGTCTAATTAGAGTTAAAACTCACTCAACAAGAAGGAAATCATGCCTGGTATTGAAAACCTAGCCCAGTTCTCCTGACTAGTAAGATCATGGACCATAGAAAATAATCTACCCCTTTGCTAGACTACCATAATTCCTTATTACATTATAAATTGTATCCTTATACCCATGGACAGGTATAGTAGCACACTTCATCAAAGAAGTCTCTCTTTACAGCAATTGGAAACCATCACAGAAGACCACATCTAGACAGAATCCAGATAACAGATCCTGGGGAGCCCAGCCACAATGGATCCATCTACATCACAGTACCTACATGGTGGAAAGATAGTAACAGCCAGAACACCAGAAAGTCTATTGTGAAACATTCTTCTTAGAAATACCCATATAAACAAAATCAGAACAATCACAATATCAATGGACATGTTAATGTATACGGGATAAAATTTCATGGGATTCTAACCTTAAACATAGCTAATAGAGGAAAGAGAATTAGCCTTTCCCAGGGAAAACCCTTTCAACAGTTGTTAAATGCAGAGTGGTCAGCCCTGAAATCATATATATATCACCAACAAAAGTGAATTCAGCACTTTCAGTGTGTGTGTGTGTGTGTGTGTGTGTGTGTGTGTGTGTGTGTGTAACTTCATGAGAATGAAAGTGATGAGATTCTATTTAAATTAAAATTTTATTTAAAAAGACCAATGCATTCGTCCATAAAAGGCAAGGTCATAAAATCTCAACCCATCTGATTATAGGAAAGGAGGAAAAGTACAATAGTATTTTTTCTTAATTAAATCATGGCTCAAAGTGCGAAACAAAATTACAGTCAGAACCCCAGTTATATGACTTCATTCATGTTTGTAGAAGAGTATCTTCTTCCTGTCTTTGAGTAAGCCTTTTGATGAGTCTCTGGGATTCCTTGGTTACCACATTTTGTCTTGCCTTATGTGTTCATCCTTGAGTGTATGCAATCACACAGACTTAGCCCTTAAAGCTGTGTAGGTGGAAGGAAGGGAATGACCCTAAGAGAACCATTTTCCAGACTTTCATCCCCGTGTCCTCTGAAAAAAGAAAATTGAATCCCTTAGTATTTCTAAATCTGGAGCTAACCCTATTGCATTGCTGTTATTTAAATGACATCTATCTGAAGATACACACATTATGGTCAAAAATGAATACAAAGATTTCTGTACAAATCAGGGTTTTTCTAATTTACAATGATTCAATTGTAACAATAAACTTCATGATAACAGCAAAGTAGCTAATTAACACAATGATCATTTAATTTTACTTTTGATAATGCATGTTTTTATTTAGACTAATATGATGTAAATTATAACCAACAGGCTTTAAATGTCTTCTCATTTGAAGCATCTGCTCAGTGAAGGAGAACCTCAGAGATGTGATCTTATTTTGGAGGAGGAGGCAGAAACAAAATCCTGGGCTCATCACTGCCCAGATGATTGGAGTGACAGAGCAGGATGGGTTTGTGGCTATTTCCTTTCACTCACTAAAACAGGTTCAATTAATAAAGATTTTAAAAATCTACTACTCTTACTGCGTTTCTTCCTTCAACCTTTCATTTATTCATATATGAGACCTTTATACTAATTTTTAACTTCAATATTGTATTATACTTATTTGTATTATGTGTGTGTACATGTGCCCAGATGGACACATTCATATGTGCTCTTCACATTATACATGTAAAGTCAGAGGACAACTTTAGGGAATCAGTTTTTTCCTTCATCCATGTGAGTACTATGGATTGAACTCAGGTTCTCAGTCTTTGTATCAACCCCTCTAAATCATATGCAATCTGGCTAGCTAGACCATTATAATATATTTTTAAATATACTTTTGATTATGGTTTCTTGTTAGAGGGACATTGATGGGTACATGTTAGAGAAGGTTAGGGGATAAATCTATGTTCAGTATTAGGGATCCCCACCATTTGAAGTATTTTCCACGTAGTATTATGTTTAATTTGAGCACACGTAGGGAGTATGGACCATTCCAAGAGCCAGTGTGACCTGAGAGGCTATAATCTTAAGAGTAAAGAATTGGCAGAATTTATTAAAGGACAATTGAAAGTAGAGACTTTTGTGTTATAAGACAGTTGAATGGAACTGAAGATCAGGGTACATTTTGAAGTAAAATTATAGAAGAGATGAGGAATGTAAAATAAATCAAGTATTTTCATGTCTTAGAACATACCTTAAGATAGAGACCTCACCTGCAAAACCAAAGACAAGTATCATTAAAAAGAAAGTATCCAATCAGGGGATGGGGGCAAGAAAAATCAGTGTTGATATTTTTAGTGGAACTTGTCATTATTAATAATGAAATCATAAAGTGTTCGGAAATTGGATGAATGACTTGCATGATCATGACATTAGAATATTCTGACATTAGAATGATTCTTTTAGAATGGAATTGGAGAAGTGCTTTTTATCAGAATGCAACAGCCACATCTAAGCAGGAGAGGTGACTCATATGATAGGACAGTCAGGAGCATGCCTGAAGCCCAAGACTCAACATCCAGATGCACATGAAGCAGGTGTGGCCAATGCCTCTAATCCTAGGACTCAGGGCATTGAGGCAGAAGTTCCTAAGTTAATGTCATCCTCAGCTACAACTCCAAAGACTATAGGATGCTAGGTTCTGTTTTCTCAGTTTTCTTTTGTGATACTCGGGTGGGATTAGCATAGGACTTATCTGTGAAAATTGACAAAAAAAAATTGTCTTACTTCAAGGTATAAAACCATAAATCATCTAGAAAATAATGGAGAATAAAATCTCTCTGCCATTAGATTTGGTGATTACTTGTATAGATAGTACCAAATGTATAACCCATAAAATAGTATTGTTAAATTGGATCCTAATAATATTATAATCTTTTACTCAATGAAATACATTATGAAGAAAATGAAAGAAAAGATACATACTAGACAAAATGCAAAATATATCTAAATTACTTTTAAAAATCTTAGTTGACAATATTTTGTGTTTACAGAGTACAAAATGGCATTTAGAAGTGTGTTTGTAGTGGGCGATGCCCACTATGTTCCCTCCCATATTTTTGTACAGTCCCTCATATATTTAGTTGTAAGAACACTTACGATCTCATCTCAGTCATTTTCAAACACATAATTTCTTGCTTGATATCTGTAGTCCATATCTTACTCAAAAGCTAAGAATGGGCAAGACTGAGAAACATTGAGCTCAATGATGAACATGTATTCAGGGTCAAGTAGACAGTGCATAAATCTACTAATAGTTGTTAAATATCATACATCACTAGGGAACTGTAAACTTGAACAACAGCTTGATACAGCCCTGTGAGTACTAGAATATGTAAATTCCAAAACACTACCTCTGAACACTGTGAGAACTGAGAGCAGTGGAAATTCCCCTTTATTATTGATGGGTCTGTCCAGTAGAGCCACAGTGCTGAACAGCTGCCTGACTTCTTGTGAAGCTAAGAGTTTTGCATACATTGCTACAAAATTACTCCAGTATCTTTCCAAATCATTGGAAAACTTGCATCCATATAAAAATGTGCACTCTTTACACTACAGCATCACAATGAGATGATTCTAATGACATCATATTCACACATCTACTGAGTGCATCATGGAATAGTTTGTAATTCATTTCTCATTGTCCAAAACACTCCTCATCATAGTGTCTGTCTTAGAAATGTGTACTTGGTTCATGAAGTGTTCATTCCCATAAAATTGACTAATACAATGATCTGGTGTTCTCCACATGAGCTCTTCCAAATTCAACATGGTCTATCCATATAGCCTATAAGTCTTTCATTTCTAGCATATACTGGATTTATCAGTGCCCAAATATTATGAAATGTAAGTGAACACATTAAGATTCTCTTCAGTCTTCCTTTGCAAATATGATTCTTTTTGTTATATACAAAATTAGTCTGTTCTTGCACAGTTGCCCCAAGAGAAAATTACAAATATAGGAAACCCATGTTGCCTGTGAGCCTGAGGAGCCAATAATGATGAATACAAGTTTGAGTAGACTTACACAAAGTACATAAAGTACATAAAATATTATCTACTGA
>CABHPQ010158841.1:0-10687 GCA_902168405.1 Peromyscus aztecus
ACACACACAGCAAAAATGATAATCTACCACAAGAATGCATATGTGAATTTGAATACAGTGACTGTTTCTCTAGGGAAGCAAGTATTTGTGTCAGAGCAGGCTGTTAGCAGAGTATTTTATTGTTCATAGGATTGGAGCACTTAGCCATCAATAATTTAGCCATTTATGCTTTCAACATCACTTGTTGAAAAATTGATTTGACCTTTGTCCACAGACTGCTGAGTCAGACCTGTCAGTGATTTCTCAATTTTTTTGCAGTCCCCATGTAACTCCATGACCATGTAACAACTTCAGTACCTTGAGAAAATAATTAGTAAATCAATAATTACTTCACAGCTACATGATAAAGGTCCAAATCAGGTCATAGAAAATAACAGAAAGCTTTTGTACAGCCTGCATGGTCCTTGGTATGATTTGATTCTAAATGGCCCCAGGCCTGTTCCCACAAAGGATGCAAACTCTTTAGCAACCTTTCCTTTTAAAGAAGGTGAATTGTGTTTCCTTTCCTTGGGTTTAGATGGACATGTGTCTGTGTTATCTAGCAAATTATGATGAAGAAATGCCAGGAGACTTCTGAGGTTAGGTGGCCAAGCAGGCATTAGCAGGCTAAGTGAGACTGAAGATGAAGCCCTTCCCCCATAATAAGCTTTTCCCCTTTTTAATATTCCAAGGGGATTAGGTTGGGATTAATCAGAGCTTTGTTTGAGATCATTAAAGGGCAGCTGCTTCCTCCTGATTAGAAGAATAGATTCTGAGACCTACCTAAGGTGGAAGATCTCAAAAGTTAATAAACTACTTCTCTTCCTTTAAAAGGGTCTGAAGAGATGGCTCAGTGGTTAAGAGTGAGTAGTACTTATGCAGAGGGCTGGAGTTGCATTCCCAGACCTTCTCTTCTTCATGGCCTTTGAGGCCATGCTCACTTATTTCCACATATCCATACACCAATACACAAAAATACATATAATTAAAAAACAAAATAAATCTTAGAAAACAATAATCCAACTAAGCCTGCCAATCACCTGATCAAATCATCTCCCAGGAAAACTGACTGACCTAAGGAAGTGAGGACTAATTATCATGGTATTGAGACAATACGCTCATACCACCCCAACCCAAAGCCCCAGAGTAGGTGCAAATTATTGCAGATCTTCACTGTCAAGTTTGATCACTTTTATGCATTCTAATGCAAATACAATATTTTTTTCCTTTTCTGGTCTCATCTTTATTTTTTATTAAAAATAGGAAGTCAGTATTTAATATGATAGTTAAGCTAGTAAAATGGTACTCTGAGGGTAAAAATCAATCTAGTACTAGTAATATAGAAGATGAGTAGAAGGGTAAGGAAAAGGAAAACACACACACACACACACACACACACAGAGAGAGAGAGAGAGAGAGAGAGAGAGAGAGAGAGGACTTGGAACTATTTTACCAGGGTTAGTGAATTTAATAATTAATATTAACTTAGTACATTAAAACCATAAGTGAAAAAATTCAAGATCCAACTCTACAGAGAGTATGGATATAATTGTAAAACTAAATATTTAGTTTAGTAACAATTATTTCACCACACACTGTGTAGTAATGTTAACTAGAAAATAAACAAAAATTATAATAATTTTGAAATGACTTAATGCTTTTACATGCTTTCTGTCGAATTTTTGGTTTTTATTAATTTCTTCTTTGAGGTGCCTCAACACAGTAACTGGTGTGTCGGTCTCATAATTTATTTTTTGACAAGACTTTTAATGTCTTACTTTGTAAAATGTGTAAAAAAATTTTAAATATCTTGAGAATTTTATACTTGAGTACTATATTTATATCATTGCCACCTGTTTCCCATTCTTCCCACATCCTCCACTACTCCCTATCAAATTCATAACCTCTTCTGTAATTATTATTGTTGTCACACACATAAATATTTATATATTGCTGCATATACATACTTATATATACAGCCTGCTCTGTTTAGAGTTGACCATTTAGAATTTGGTAACCTATCAGGGGGCTCCTTCCTAGAGAAGTCTGATTCTCCCTCTTTCATTTCAGGGTGGTTTCTTGTGAGGTCTGGATGTCAATTGGTGCTGTCATTATGCAAGTCTTGTTTAGGTGACTATATTGCTGAAATTTTATGGGTGAAGCTTTCCTGTAAAGTATAGATGGCACTAACTTGCAGCAGATGGCCTGGTTCTCAAGTTCTTAGAATCATTCTGTCCCTCTTTCATGATGTTCTCTGATCCTTAGGTCTGAAAGTTGTGCTATAGATACAGCAGTTTTAATTGTAAACCCCACGATCAGTTCGTTGTTCTTTGCATTTTGACTAGTTGTGGATTTCTGTAATGCTCTCCTTTTGTGGATACTAGTGGAAACCCGAAGCATGCTTCCCCTGACACGCTGGACATTCTCATTCTTTCTTGGAAGACCACCGTTCCCCAGATGCAGCTGCTTGCTGATGTCCACAGCCGAACCTGCCTGCTTTCTTGAACCCTAACTCAAAAGACATGGCCATTTCTCCTCCTTTTATCCATTTTCTCCTCCCAGTAGCTGTCAAGATTTATATCTTGCTTGCCCTGCAATTTTTTTCCCAAACTCTAATAAAACGATCTTTTAGTTTCCTTCAGAGTCCATTTTAAAACTCGTTTGTAAATAGAACATAGAACTGTGTTCTGTAAGGTCTGGAGGTGATCTACAATAGCCATGTCAGGCTTAAAATTAATGAATTTATTAAGTCTTATCATTTCCCTCAAAGATTTGGGACCAAATTATGGGGGCATCAGTTAATGCCTGCTCTTAGTTGATTTGTAGCTGGATAGGAATGTTGATAAAAGGATTGGGTAAGTCCCTTCATGAGGTTCCCACTAAGGAGAATTGGGGTGCACATTGTTGTCCTAGATAATTCAGTAACCCTCAGAAGAAGGAAATGTCTATCTATAGTGGTCAAGGATTTGCATTCCTTAGTATTATTTGGTGGTTAAACCAGGCATACTCATAGTCATCCATTATCTATTTTTTCTATTTAGGAAGTGATATAAGCAAAGCAATTATGTGGGCTGTGGACAGAATAGGAGAACTAATATTTATTAACCACCTACTTTATTATTACATGTTATACTCTCTATTTTATTTGGTTCATGATTAAAATTTTCAAGGTAAGTATTACAACTTGATTGTCACTGAGTAAGGGGAGGAGTAAGAAGTGAAATCAGATTTTTAATTATCTTTACGAAACAGTCTTTTATCAAAATACAGTAGCAAATACAAAAAATATAGAAGCAAAAACATTTAATGCAAATTTTGTTGTGTTTCATTAAAGTATTAGTATTCTTGAATATGAAATCTCCAGTTTTAATCTCTCAAATTTAGAACTTGTTATATTCCAATGAAAATTTCAAAGAACTGCATAAAGAGTAATTGAATCTTGAGGAGGTTGGTGTGAAGTGGGAGTGGGACAGGCTGGTTTTAAGGAGTGATTTCATGAGCTAAAGACTGAAAGTGTCTATTGTATAACTAGAAAGCCAAAGAAAGTCTGCCTGGAGTAAAATGGAGAAGAAGGAACAGGCCAAAATAACCTAGAGTATTTAGAACTCTCCTCCGCCTTAGAGGTTGAGTCCACATCAGCCTGCATGTAGGGCAATGAGAAACAAGCAGCTGTGACCAAAGCAATGATCTCTCTCTTCCTGCCCATCCCATGACTATTGACTACATTTCTTAGGCTCCATCAGTTCCCAATTCGCTACCAGGTGGAGAAAGCAAGAGTCCCAGGAGCAGAAGAGCCAGTGTGAGGGGGTGCACAATTTCTCAGCCATGACAGTCAGCCTGAAGACATTTTTCTGGCATCACACAGGAAAAACCAAGAAATAAGAATTGGAAGACCTCTCTTCCCAAATCCAAAATGTATTTAAGACAAGTGGAAGATAATAGAAGGACCGAGATGTGGAAATGCTCTTGCTTTTTCCTGACTTGTCCTGCTTGGCCAGTAGAAATAAAATGTATTTTCTGAAACTTTCTAACTTTTAAAACATTTCCCCCTGATTTGAGGATCTCAAGAGATGAGATTTTAAGGGTTAATCATTTACTTCTTAATTTCATAGCTGAGTCATCTGCTACTCTTGAGGAGAAATACACAAAGTTTCTCAGCTTATGGTATCTTCCAGTCTCATGTCTCAGACTAGAAATTGGAAGATGCAGTGGACATGAACTTTGTGAAAGATTCTCCATAGATTAACTGCATGAGGGAGTAGAAGGCAGAAAGTTAACACTTGCCATAGGGTAGGTATGCATTATTTAGCCTTTAGAGAGTAATGGTTTTCCTTAAGCTTCAAGTCATGGGTGTCTGGAAGAGTAAAATAAAAATTTTACACTCCTAGCCCTGGCTTAATAAAAATACATTCATTATTGATTTACCTTAAAGAGGAAAAATATAATATACATTAAGTCTCTTATTGACAGCACAGATGTCAAAGAGAAAATGCAGTCCTGGAGAAAGCTTTACTAATTAACAATCCTGAAACAAGAAAAATGTTTCTAAATCTTTCCATGGTTTTACCATATGCTGAATTAAGTAACCAAAAGTCTTAGGCTCTAAAAGTGTCATAATAACAGATGAACTTCATCTACTCATATAATAAGTAATAAGCTCAATTGGCTTTTATTTTAAAATATATTCCAATAGCTGATTAAAAGGTCAGCCTTTGGTGTCTTATTACTTTTATCTCTGATTATGTGTTTTCTCATACTAAACTTCAAGAATTAAATCAAGTTCACCAAGAGGAAGTATAAGAACTGAAGAATAAGGTAGGAGCTTACTGATCAGTTATTTATGTACTCTTCATCCAACATCTCACAAGTTGGAACTTGCTTCCACTCAGATAATTCCTTTGTTGTCAGAGATAAAAGATGGGAAATGCTGTGAAGCGTTTGCATTTTAGGTGTGCAGCTTATATAAACATGTTTGCAAAAATGCAGGTGATGTGTATCTCTCCCTCCCCAACACAGGGAATGTTCAGCTCTCCCTCCATCTGGAATTTAAGTAGAGCACTAAAAGTGACAACATACAGTAAAAAGAAATACTGAAAGTAAAGTGAATGGGTGTGCAGCTAATATTTTAATAGTTCTTTGGTAGAAATTTTGATCTCTATAAAATAGTGAACATGCATAAATCATTCAAGTGATAAAAATACATAGATTCCAAAAATAAAAATACTCTTCACTCTTCCCCAAATTCTATTTCTTTCAGTAGTAGAAAGCAATTTCAATAAATGTGTGTATATTTATGAATTTTTTTCTGAAAAATATTACACACACATTTCTGTACATAATTTATTTAGCATCTATGTAAACTTCAATTAAAGTATGACATATACCTGATGAAGATTAGTTTATTAAGATATCTTGTATAAAGTTTTAACCTCCATTTTTCAGTTATTTTACCTAAATTAAAAACAGTTCTTTTATATCTCTGTTTTGTTCCTAACTAATAAGCATAAGCTTATTATTGAAAATCCCTATAGACCTCCAAATAACAGGACTATTACAAATGTACCCTCCAGAACCTGATGATAATACCCTATTGCTAAAGATACAAGATGCTTAATCCATAGAGTGTGGAGAAATCAAGCTTGTACTCACCTGGAAGTTTCATCCCTACTAGCTAGCTTTCATAGTACTGAAAGGTGCAATGCATGCCACCAAAGGAGAAAACGAATCATCAGTCTTACCCAATTGTGAACCTTGTGAGCTGCAATAACAGCCAGATTGTCAGAGAAAGCACAAATGTCATGAGAGTAACCAACTACTTTCTGATTGGACTCAACTCCTGCTATGTAAGAAGAAACCCATACCATGTACTGCCATTGAGGCCAAGAATCTATGGATAGACTGGTTGTTAGGCCCTAGAAGAGAATTTACCATGATTATTCTACTAAATGGACATAGCATTTATTAAACCAACTCTTAATGACTTATTATGTTCATAGATTAATGTCTCTTTCAATCCTCATCAGAAAAACTTCTTCTTTCATTAGATGGCAATTAACACAAAGACCTACAGTTAGTCATGGTACACAGAATAAGTTGACTGAGTAGTGCTCAGCCCTGAATGAGACATTGAAATCACAAGACTCAGGGATCATGGGGTAAGAATGAATGGAATGTAAGGGCCAGTGAAGGTTTATGACTACAAGGAAAGTATTTTTCAAACACAGCAGGGCAGTTGTACACATGCACTCACAGTGGTTATAATACTACGCAAAGGCTTGTACAAGCAAGCTCAAGACAGACTAATCCCAGCCAAGGGATGTAGTCATGCCCATCCCTAGCTGAGGAGCTATTGACTATAGATAGCTGCTGGAAGTTTGAGAGTCAATCTTCTTAAAGGATATAGTCCCTGGTAAGTCAACCAAACTCCAGTGAATAGCCACATCCAAGAATTTATAAGCAGCACAAATTGGATTTGATTAATTTATTTTTTAAAGAGAGAACACAAAGTTGCTTGGACAGTGAAGGGAGTCTGGATCCAGGAAAAGATGGGGTTGAATATAATCAGAATATATTGTATGGAATCCTCAAAGAACTAGTGAAAAAATCAAAAGAGATTGTAATAACTCACAGGTTAGAAGAGAATGTCAAGGTTCAGTCAACTGTTCTCCTCTTAGTGATGTCTTTAAGTATTGTAAGTGGCAGAGGAGTGCATCTTTAGTTTTTTCCTATCTTGTTCACAAGGGAGCTGTCACTCACCAGTGTAAAGATATAGCACCAACCAGTGTTGTTGCAATTTGCATCCTTGACCCAGTGCTAGATGAACAAAATGACTCTGATTTGTAGTCTTTGTCAATGTTTGAGACAGATTTCAAGTGACTAGCTTGATGACACTGAACACAGAACTGAGAACAGATGCAAACCTTCTGTTCTTAGCAGCAGCTGAATAATGGCTCTAACACATCATTATCACCTAGTGCCCTTACCTAAGAGAAGACTACATACCTAGAATAATGAAAACCAAAAGAAGAATTGTGAAGGAGTGCTAGCTTAAAATTAAATATAATAAATAAAAAACGGTGAAAAATAAAAACGGATATCTAAAATATTTTTTAAGTAGGGAGAAATGAAGAAATCTTATGGGGAGTATTTTAAGCAGAATGGTTGTGTCCAAGAAATGCCTTTATATTAATCAGATTCTTGACACAGCTCATGAGTAGTTAAACTGTACACTCAATAGGTAGTTACATTTAAGCATTCCATCAAATTATAATGAAAACATGTATATGGTGAAATTGTCCTTCTTCATTGGTCAATGCTGAGAAAAATATCCACCTTCCACACACAGAATAACAGAAACTAAGAAAGAGCAATTAGCTAGAACATCTCTGTTAAAATTAATTTCATTTGATAAGTTTATTGATGTTCAGGGAAACTAGAAACCAAAAAGGTTAATAAAAGAGATCTCTGGAAGTTCAATGTATGCCTTTGTCAGAAGGCTTAATACACAGTAGCTTAAACAGGCATAAGTTTATCCTCCTAGTTCTGTGAGTTAGATGTCTGGATGGATTCAGTTCAGCTGGTTTCTTTGTTCAAAGTGTTATGAAGATAAAAATCCATGCTATTCTATTACTAGAGTCTTGTGAGAGGCTCTGGCAAGAATGCATTTTCCAATTCCTGCATCTGCCAGAAGAGTCTAGTTCTCATCTGTGGATCAGTCTCTGTTTCCTTTGTGGCTTTCATCTAGGGGACACTCAGCTTCTTAAGGACTCTAGTCCTTATATGAGGGATTCTCCATCTTGGAACCAACAATCATGCACCTCATACTTGGAATACTTTCACTCTACTGTTGTGTTTTTAAACAGATATGTAAAGTGAGCCACTTCTGAAAACCAGAACAAGCTCCTGTGTAAGGTCTGTTCTCTCATACCTTTATTACTTAAAATCACGAACATTTTGGTGACTCAGGATATAGTTAACAATGTTAGCATCTATAGTGGAGTTTAAAATCTTTCCCATGGAGATGTTTGGAAGCATCATTAAACAATAATGACAATAAATGATATTCATTTGATTTTTGGTTTATGAGAATTGTTCTCATATCATGATGTGATGTGACACTCTTGTATAAGGACATGTGTTCTTCTGTACGTAACTGTATGTGACATCCTTGTTAATATCCATATATTATTTTTTCCATTTGTGCTAAACCTAATGATATGCACCTGTAATCCCAGCACTCTGGACGTGAGAGTAGGATGTCATGCTTTCAAGGTCAACCTAGATTACATAAATCATATGATGTTTAAAAACTTTACAAAATCCAATTTTTCTTATTATATGTTTTTATAATTAGCAATGAATATTTAACATTATAAATAACTTTTGGGATCTCTGATAATGCTTATTTCTTTGATTCTATCTATTAGCATGGTACATTTGTTATTTTTATTAATAGATTTTATTGTTTAATTTTCCTTTCATTCTCAGGTTGTGCCTAAATCCATATAATGTGAAAGTTTCTACACATATCTTTGTGTAACTTTTTACTTCATCTTTTTATTTAAATTTTCCTATTTGTTTTGGTGTCATAGGACTTGAGATTCCATTTTTTTCTATGCTATGAAATTATTTATATACTACATCAGTAACTTTTCTTTAAGGGATTAAAAAATGAAAAATTAACAAAGCCTAGAAATCTTCTGCATGAGGATTTTGAAGTCATAGAAGAAGCAAGATTCAAAGACTCATGGAGATCAGCTAAAGGCTTAATACTTTGTGGTGGAACTAGACTCCCAGCATAGAGTCCCTGAGGGGGTATTGATAAAGGTAAAGCTTCTGTTGCAATGGAGACTTCACAATATTAGAGATATTAGTATCATAAAACGTATGTGATGTAGAGCTGCATGCACAGAATATAGGGTTTTGGATAATTTCCTTTCGTTGATTAGTATAGAATAAAAAGTGTGTCTGCTTTTTAACAAGTATACTCTCTCTGTTTTACTCCCTTTTAACTGTACATATTAGCACATCTAAAATAATATTGAACCAGGGCTTTGTTTTAGTTCAGATGACATTGTCAGCTTGATTGTTTGGGTTGTGGGTCAAGGATAGGGCTGTCATGTGTCATATACTATGTAGTGTCATCCATTGCTTGTAGTAACAAGATGTGGTCACATTGTCCACCCTGTGTAAGAGAGAAAATAAATAGAAAGTGGATAATGAAGGGCAGGATTTCTCTGGAGGACTTCAATCTACTGTGATGCTACTTTCATATTACTTTTGAATCATTGTATGAGAGGATTTTCCTGGAAATCAGTTAAGCAGTATAATTTATAATTTCATCTATTAAATATCCATAGAGATAAAAGCCTAAAGAAAAAAAAAACTTTTGAAATTACTAGTCTTTTTTTTCTGAGCAGAGTATTCTTAGGAACTTTTTCAAATGTTAAAATATCTTTTTTTTTACATTTTATTAGATTCAATTTTTCTAAGTGGATTATGTGTGTGTGTGATGTAGGTACATGTTCATGTGTGTGCACCTGTGTATGCATGTGTGTGTAAGTCAGTGTCGGCTCTCTTCCTTTATTGGTCTCCACCTTATTTTTTGAGACAAGGTCTCTCATTGAGCCTGAGCTCACCAATTCAGCTGGACTGGCTGGCCAATGACCTCCAGAATCTACCTGTCTCCATTTTCTACACTGGGAGTTATAGATGCATGCTTCAGTGCTAGGTTTCTTATTTGGGTGCTAGGCATCTGAACTTGGTTCTTCATGCTCACATATAAGACACTATTGCCTAAGCATTCTTCCCATCCATAGATGGAGTATATGTATAATTCAGTGTTATTATTTAAAGTATTACTAAACAAACATAATTTGCTGGGTGATGCATAATCATAACTATGCTAAAAACTGGATCATTAAATATTGGACAAAATATAAAAATGTTTGTCTTTCTGTTATTATTTATTTTGACAACTGTGTTATATAACCTTTTATTTTTAAAATACGTTTTTGTAAAAGGACTTTGATATAAAAGGCTTTGGCTGTGAAAGTCTTGCTTGTGTGAATTAGTTGTAAAATCAGTATTTCATGAAGTTTTGTATGTTGATAAAAATCTGATCATGTCCTATGTTGCCTCATAGTCAGTCTTAATAAAACCAAAGATAATGATTTTGAATAATCCAAATAATCTTTTTTGAATGCAGATTAGTACCAAGGCTAACTAAAACATTTTTCAGCGCTTAAGATAAAATGACAATCTCCAGCCATCTGTTTAAATCTTACTAAAAACTTTAGTAGAACCAAAGAAAAACATTTTTAAAGTAGATAAGTATGAGCCCTGGAGAAAGTACACAACCCCATGCTCATGATGCTGGTCCCGTCCATATGGAAAACTATGCTGATGGAGAATAAGAGGAAGCCTAAGAAGATACATTAATCTCACAGTTAATGATAACCAATGAGACATATAAAATTCACTGTTAAAAAATCAGAGAAATACTATTATGACCTCATGAGATGTGTGTGAGTCGGATGCTTGGAAAGGCAAAGTCAGAGAGTCAGGAGCTCTTATAATTTGAATTTTATTCATGGTTGCAAGCAAGAAATTGGAAGGCCAATGGTATTTTTCAGTGTGCTGATTACACATGCATTATCAGATGAGTTCAAATTATAAAGAACTTTCTTTTTTGTAAGGTAAAACAAGA
>CABHPQ010158841.1:10787-49809 GCA_902168405.1 Peromyscus aztecus
AGAGAGAGAGAGAGAGAGAGAGAGAGAGAGAGAGAGAGACCAACTGTACATTAATGAACAAAAGAATACAGTTACCAAAATTTAATGAGTTAGTTGAATAAAGAGAATCTAATAACGTTGGGATCTTTTGCTGTTGATTGACTAGCTGACCTGTGGTATTGGATAGAAGTTAACCCTAGGGAAATGTTCTTCTACACTTCCCCAAACCCTGTTTTAGATGGTTCTTCTCCACAGTGATGATTAACATCAAGATAGCTGAACAAATTAACTAATAAATCCAAGAGAAAGTTAATAGTTTTGGTTAAAAAAAATTACTGGAATTGTATACCTAAACTGAAGAAAAAGAGTAAAAAGTACTAAAATTCAGTCAAATAAACAGCAAATATTTGAGAGAGATGTGGCATGTTAACAAGGGTTTCAAGGTTTATGTAGGTACATTACTTTGTGGTTAGATTAACCATAGAGATACGTGATAGCAATTGTGGCGACAGTGCTCTGGTCAGATCATACCTGCAGTATTGGGTATGATTTTTAGGGTTCCAACTAAAGACAAAGACCTGTAAATCGTTACCACAAAGAGGCTACACATGTTGAAAACACCACAAGACTAAGTAACAGTGAGAATAAAAATTCATCCTTTCAAGAGATGGGAGCATATATTATAGAAAACCCCTCAGGATGCTACTTTAAAAATCAGGACAAGATTTATCTTCAGAGAGGAGTAATAAAGAAGGTAATTAAGTATATTAAAATTTTAGGGTGATATAAGCATCCCTTCTTTCTGAATTCTGGAGCTTATTTTGTGCAAATTGCCCCTTTCTCTATTCTATTATTACCTCATTTCTGTGACTGAAAGTAAGAATTTTAATATCATTAAGTTTCACCCCATTTCCAACTCTTCTATTCATCCTCTGCATAGTGGATTAACAGAGAATATTAGACTCAGATCATAAGAACTCATTTTTTCTAGATATTTATATTTATGACTCAATAGAACAACTGCAACTTACTGATTAAAGTTATGAGTAAAAACATTTTAATGTATAAAAACAATATGTTATTATAGATCCATTTTCACACACGGTGAAACTTAGGGTCTGGTGCCTGCAGAGGTTAAATGTGAACTGAATGTTCAAGTCAGGAATAGAAATAATTGAAAATAAGACATTAGTAAGACAAGCATAAAAAGCCTTCAAGTTCCCAAAGGTCAAAACATAAACCCAAGAACAGTTTTCCATGTGACTTCTCCTAAATTTGAGTGTCTGTCTCAAGGTATACTTTTCTTTAAATATAAAGTCTTTTAGTCTAGGCACCACCACTGAATGCATTTTGCTCATGTGTGTACATTCTTACCATGCTATGCATTTCTAATTAGATCTCCTTTATCTCTATTTATGCAGTGACTCAATGGTGAATATTTGTTATTTTGTGCTCTGTCTCCAAATTCCTCAACCCTGTTTTTTTTTTCCTATTATACACTTCCATTACATTGTTACAAAGGAAAAAACACATGCTTTGTAATGTGCTGACCTTAAGTATTAAGACCATATTTTCTTAGATAAGATAGTAGGGCTCCAGCTGAACAAATGACACTAATTGCCGTGAGATTTTTGTTGGTGCGTGGATACTGTAATTCTTAGATCAGAACTCTCATTAGTCCATTGTGAAGACTGTGCTCAAATTTAGAGAAGCACTATAATGATAAAAATTATTTCCATAGTTGTTGGAAAATGACCAAGAATGAATAATGAAATAGGAGAAATGTCCATCACATCCATCCATTATTCAAAATAATTTAGTAGCTCATTCAACTGAAGGACAGAGATTAGGGATATTTTTTAATCACAGGACCTCTTCTTGTAGTTATTTAGGATATAAGATTACTTTTTCTTCCTATTTGATTTTTAATCATCCATTACATGAACATATCCTCCAGACTATTTAAATGTGGAGTATACTTTTAATCCTAGCATTTTATGTTTGTTCAAATTTTATTGTCATATACAATTTTCTAAAACTTTGTTAAAATATGATTTGAAAATGTATGACTGTTTATTTTTCACAAATGAATTACATTCAGTTTAAGCACATTTTAAAATATTCTAGAATTGCTATTTAACATCTGAAATTAGAAAATTTGAGTGTAGAGATAGAAATATATGTGTTATTTGGGTATGAGAATGAAGTTATTTGGTGTAAAACTAATAAGCTAATAAATAACATGAAAAGAAAATTTAAATATGTATTTTCATCAATTTAAACCATACATGACTTATTCAAAAATAGAAATAGAAAGGTATAAGAAGAAAACAGAATTAAAAGGAGAAATAATTTAAGATGAGAAAAAATAACATAATTAAAGACAACAAAACCAAAGCACTATAAAAAATAGAATTCACATTGCAAGGAATAAAAAATGTCTTGCGAGATAAGCTGTACAAAGTAACTGAGGGTAATGACTTCACCTTTGCTGCCACTAACACAAATGTCCCTGAGGAGAAACTCATCTGCATGTAAGAAAAGGAAGGCCACCCTGTGAGGCTGGTGCCAATACATAATATGTATCTCATGGAGCAATAAGTGTATAAATACAGTTATTGTATTTAAAATAAAAGAAATTAAAACATGAAATTAGTTATGAGAATAGTAGAAGACTATGAAGTAAAATGTGATAGTAATAAGATCAATGATGAGAAGAAACAAGAAGTTATTAGTAACCACAGGCTGAGAGGACCAAAGACCATGTTGTTACTCAAGTCCAGACCATGATCACCACATTGAAGATGGCACATTGTAAACTTGTCCCATGAGAACAAGAGGCATGGAGGAACCTGGTCAGAGGGGGAGGGTTGAGAATTCCAAGAAAATATTCTTAACTGCTTGCTAGGGCTTTGTGATGGAAAGGTCACTGATAAGGCTGTTAACAGGAGTAGGTGTATAGACAATGAAGAGGGATAGGGACAGAGTCAGAGAAGTATGGGGCCTTGGGGAAGACATATTGGAAAGGCCTTGTAGGTCTTGGGAGAGTTGTGATCATAATTAATAATTGGAGGGAAGCCTTGGAATAATTGAAATCCTAAAAATGTTGGCATGTATTGTGGAATATTATTTTAAGATATGTTACATTTGTTTATGCTGTGGAACATTTGTTTAATGATGCAAAGATATGCTGCATTCTTTTATGTTGCATTTGTTTAACTCTGTGAAGCTGTGTTTCTTTGCCTGTCTAAAACACCTTATTGGTCTAATAAAGAGCTGAATGCCCAATAGCAAGGCAGGAGAAAGGATAGGTGGGGCTGGCAGGCAGAGAGAATAAATAGGAGAGGAAATTTGGGAAGAAGGATTGGGGAGCGAGAAAAGGAGGAAAGAGGGACTTCAGGGGCAGCCACATAACTAGCTACACAGCAAGCCATGGAGTAAGAAGTAAAGAAAGGTATACAGAATAGAAAAAGTTGAAAGCCCAGGGGCAAAAGTAGACCAGATAATTAAAGTTAAGAAAAGCTGGCTAGAAACAAGCCAAGCTATGACCAGGCATTTATAAGAAAAAATAAGCCTCCATGTATTTATTTGGGAGCTGGGTGGCAGGGTCCATCAAAGAAAAAGGGCTAAAGAGGAAAAAACAAAACAAAGCAACAACAACAACAAAAAAAAAACCAACTACAGGCATGAGGTTGTGGAACTTGGATGCATCATTATGTACTTTTCTCAGGGAAGTTTGACTACATTTATAAGTCTCCAGGGTCCTCCATCTTTGCAGAGGTTTGTGCATCCAGCTTTTATTTCCCTTTGTGAATGTTGCAATGGTTTGTCATAGTGAAAAAACAAGTTGCCATTGACATTCTATACAGCCAGTATACCCTGAGAACATCTGTGTTTTAGCATTTCTCAGAGAACTCAGTGCTTTCCAGTATATCGTAGTGGGCTTGAATATGAACTTCAAATCTTAGCTGTATCTGGCAATGTCATCTTCCAGCTGCATGGCCTTGGACAGACTGTTTAACTTCTCTGTGCCTACTGCTTTGAAAAACAAGACTAATAAAAGCACCTACTTGAAAGAAGTATAAGCATCGAATATTTTCACATATGAAACACACATGTTAATGTTACCAGGTCTAGAGAACATGCTTGTATGACTTTTATTCTCAACTCTGGTAAAATGCCCACAACAACGAGGCCACCAATATTTCAGGGAAATCTTCAAGGTGATGATTAATAATCAAGTTTCTAAATGTTTCAAGGCTTGATCCTCAGAATAAGAACCAACACAAGGGAATCCCCAGAAACTTGTTAGAAATGCCAGAATTTAGGTTCCACCTCAATCCTATTGAATTCAGAGGTTCAATGAGTCAGCACTTTTATAAGCTCTCCAGCAGGTTCTGGGGTACAATTATTGCCTTGAGCAATAACTTTTTATTAAGGTGGTTGGCCCTAAGGAAGGACATCTAATCTGCACTGACTTAGGTCATTACAAAGGCCTCCAGTGAACTGAAGTACACAGATGGGGAATTCAAAATGATTTACTGAAATGTGCTTCTGCATCATTCTTAAAAAAAAAAAAAAGCAATTCTCCTTCACTTTCTGTAATATTTGTGAAAGTGAGGATTTGAGAGAAAATATGTAAATGGGTATATTTTTCTATGGCAACAGTCTGCCTATCTTGGATTATGTGTGCGTATGGATCAAAGTGAAGCTCCACATTCTTCCCATGTCAGTTGCATTCTCTCTGCTCTCAAGCTAAAGTGTTTTACTCCGCCCAAGGCCTGTCCATTCTAAACCTACCTGCCTTAGGACCCAGATGTTCTAATGTGGCAAGTATCTAGTAGCTTCATCAAGAATATTCATGCTGGTTGGACTAAAGAAGACAGTACATGAAGACTTCCACCCAAAAGACTTGTATGACATGGCTCCTTTGTTTTCAGGGGGAGGACAGTAAAGCCTTGCTCAGCTTCTACCAGCCTCCACCAGGGCAAGACCTTCCATCTTAAATCAGAGATCTCTTCCAACTCCAACATAACCATCCTCTAGAAAGTAGTCCTCATGGTACTTCCCCAAAGATGGAATACAATGATCTATTTTTAAATTACTTCCAAGGAAAAAATTCTACAGGACTGATTTTTGGATGCTTAGTGTGGATGGGGATTAAAGTGACTTCTTTATATATATGGGTTTTTTTTAACATTTTCTACAATATCCTCAGATATTTGCACAATATCCTAGAGACCACAGAGTACTTCAGCCTGCCAAGGAATGACTGGAAAGGCAAAGAGAAAAGTTTCTAAAGACGTGACATTAAAACTCTCCTTTACATCCCCAGCAAATAAGTGCTGGTCTGCAAATAATGTTCTCATTCATTAAGTAGTTGTCATGACTTTGTTTTAAATCACATTGTCTCTTTTAAGCTAGTCCTTCTGAGGTTCACATACCTTTCTGTTATGGTTTCCATTTCTTAGATTGTAATTACTCCTTTGGGAAGTGGACAAGGAATCAATACTTAGTGAATGAAGAAATGGGAATCTGGCCCCAGCATCACAAAAAGGTGACAAGGAACCTGTGCTGCAAATGTCACTTCTTTAAAGACTGTAACTTTATATTTAATGGAGGCATGGTTTTGTGTATAAATGAGTAGTCTCAGCCAAATCCACTTTTCAATTGTGTGTACTCTTGGTTATTTTATTTTATGGTATCCCCTCTTCCCTCATCATTAAAGCCTGAGTAGTAATAACTTCCTTCCCATAAGGCAATTCTATATTAAAGTAACTTATATGTAAGAGCCCAACACTTAATGGATGTTTCCTGAAACCCACATGTTGCTACCATTGTGATTTTTATTATTGTCGATATAGTTCTTGTTAGTTACAATTAAAAAAATATATACAGAAGAAGAAACAAGATTGACAATGATGGCAAAGCCATTTCTGGTACACATCTGTAATCAGAGTACTCAGGATTTGGAGGAGGGAGAACATACATTCAAGGCCAGCCTGGACTACATAGTAAGTTCTGGGCCAGCCTGAGTTATATAATCAAGACCCTGACACACACACACACACACACACACACACACACACACAAAATCACAAACACAACAAATTGAGCAAACAGAATAAAACAACTCAAGAAAGAGAGGACACAGAGCGTGAGTGCACGAGCAGCTCCACAGATACATGCAATTCATACAATAGCGTTATTAGAAAGGAAGGAAAAATATAATTAAAAACACTGGCTACTATAGCACTCCAGATTACCCTCTGTTGTTATTTTTAATTATTCCTTTAATGATCGCATGCTGTTGGTATAAACTATGATTTTGATATGATAAATTATCAAATGATTTTGAAAATCCAAGCTATGAAGGTATTTTGTTCCTTCATTTCTTAGCTGAAGTGTAACATTTCTCACATGTTTAGATATAAATCAGCATTATAGCATACACTGTAAAATGAGCATGCATATGTATGGGCTGAGTATCCACACGCCAGGCTACTGCAGGCTGAAGAAGGAATTCTGAAGAAGGAATTCTGAGATGTCCTAAATTAACTACAGATCTGACAATAGAGAATAGACAAGAGGAGTTTTTTTTTTCACTCACATGTTCAATCTAAACTAATAGGAAAGAGAAGGTTATATTCACATGACTTTCTCACGTGCCAAACATTCCTCATCAAGGCCCTTCCACTTTCTGTTTCTGGAAACATTCATCAAAAGGCAAAAGCATTTTCCAGGCAATCCTTCTATCCTACTTGCTGTGGGATGTTCTGTATGTCAAATGTGTTGCTCTGATTGGTTAATAAATAAAACACTGATTGGCCAGTAGCCAGGAGGAGGAAGTATAGGCGGGACAAGGAGGAGAAGAATTCTGGGAACAGGAAGGCTGAGTGAGAGAGACACTGCCAGCTGTCACCATGACAAGCAGCATGTGAAGATGCCGGTAAGCCACGAGCAAGGTATAGATTTATAGAAATGGATTAATTTAAGGTATAAGAACAGTTAGCAAGAAGCCTGCCACGGCCATACAGATTGTAAGCAATATAAGTCTCTGTGTTTACTTGGTTGGGTCTGAGCGGCTGTGGGACTGGCTGGTAACAGAGATTTGTCCTGACTGTGGGCCAGGCAGGAAAACTCTAACTACACCTACTCACTTTGGTTGTCTCACTCTTCTTACCAATGGTCAGTGTAGGTTTTGCTGGGAGGGATTTACTGGTGCTAAGAATTTTAAGCACTTGGCTAGATGGCATGAGGCTGTGGGTTTGATCCCAACACTATAGCACAACCTTGTTCCTTAGACTCTATGGATATTTCACCAACTGCTCTCTGCTCATATTGCTGATAGCTTAGGGAATTTGCACCAGGAGAGGTCCTATTGCCATTGGCGAGCATCTATAACAACTTAATTAACTCTTTCCTTTAAAGTCTTCTTAGTCTCCATAGTTTAAATTCTGTGCTTGAGATATCACTCAATGACAGTGCAGTTGTCTAGCATGTGCAAGCCTTGGGATATTATCCCCAGCATTAAGGGGGAAAAAGAGGTTTTGTTTAATAAGGGTATAAGAATCAGGACAATTGTGCCTCCCTTATGACTGGCTACATGCTATCCTACAGAGGTTCTCATGCTAACTTGTACATTACTTAATCTAGGAATCACCACAATTTTGTAAGCAGAGCTGATGATAACATTTTAAGAAGTGCAGATTTTGAGCACACTCTGAAACCTGCTGGATTTGAGTCTCCCAACCTGCAAAGTTATTAAGGTTTATTCACAATCTGGCACCCTCAGTGAGAATAAATAATGCTGACTGTAATAAAAAGGTAGGTAGCTTCTACAGGAAGCTTTTCTACAATTCAGTCACAGAGAAGCAATAAGAAGAATCCCAATAGGATTTGATACCAAAGAAGTGATTTCAGTAGAATCAAAATAACAAGGAAATTGATAAGAACTGCTAGAGGTAAGATCTGAACCGGAATAGCATTCATTACAGAATCAGCAAGGGAAAAATAAAGCTTCACATAGATATGTTATTCTCTAATAAAGTATCACAGCTCCTGTGTAAGTTTAGAGGAGACAAAATGGGGGAACACTTTTATTTGAAAGTGACCATTTGGGGTAGAAAACTGTTCAGGAGAAACTTTAAAGGACTTCTAGATTTTGAGTATATATTTTATGTAATTCTAAACTGTTCTTCCTATAAAATTGACTTGTCTTATGCTCTCCCAATTTTTGCCTACATCCTCCTTCTGCTTACTCATGTTTACAGTTGATGCAATGCAGATTGGAACTCATAAATATCTTCCCCTAGGAATTTTCTTTGAGTCTCATTTAATAGTAAGAAATAGACAAGAAATCACCTTCAGCAAGATGAAACCCTGTATCATGATTGCTGGGAGGATGCCCTTTGTTGCAAGTGGGTTCAACTGTTTCTTGTAGAAGCAACAGAATTCTACAGAGTCCTTTGCTATCATGATAGTATTTCCTGTCACCCAAGAATGCAACTGTGGACACTGAAAAGGATTACTTAGATTAGCAAATTGTACCCATTTGACTCCAAAATCAACCTCTTTCCTCTAGTCATCTTTTAAGCCATTACTATCAATTTAAAAGCACTTCTGCTATTTGCTTTTGTGTTTTTTCTTAGAAATCAATTCTAAATTTCTATGGCTGTAAGTGAAACTATTTAGAACTAAGTTCCCCTTTGTTCCTATTCAGAATTTCTGCTGCTTGCACCTCTTACCCTTAGTGTATTGATTTCATTAGTTTATGGAGGTTATTTAGATGTCCTTTCATCATAATACAAATTCTCAGCAAATTTCTACCTTTTGCTGTACTTTAAAAGGAATTAATTTTGAACGTAACAGGAAAGAGGATAATACCGGACATATTAGAGTCCTGCTTTGCCCCCACTATTCTTACAAGTTTTATCATTAGGTAATTATGGGAAATAGGTAAGTACGAATTATTTGCTAAATGCTTCCCTGTTTTGACTCATTTACTCCTTACCTGCAGTCTGTGGGGATCTTTGGATCAACCGCATATTACAGATTAGGTAAGAAGGATGGAGCTATTAAATCATCTGCTCAAAGTCACATATGTCGCAGCAGGAATTCAGTCCTGATCCTGGATGACTTACTGTTGACCATATTAAATAGGATTGAATGACTTTCATGATTATTATCATTGTACAATGTATTTCAATTTTGCCGATCTCATAATTAGAGTAAGTTAAAAGTCCCAAAGACATCAGGTATTAATTCTTGGAATCTATAAAGAATATGTGCCCTTATGTATTCTTAAAAATATTATAAATGTGATTTTGAATTTTGAGATGAAGAGGTAACCAAAGATCATCCATATGGGTACTAAAAGCATCATGAAAGACAGTTTTTAGGGAACAGGCTTCCAAGTCAATTTCAGTTCAATTCCTCCAAGTCCTCTGTCCAAAGTATATAGTGTCTTCTGTAATAGAATCTTAGCATCAAGTTCTGTGATGCAACCAAGGACAATGGTTATTCTCACTTGGTTCCCAAGACAACTCCCTACCAACACCTGGAAGAAAGCCTGTGTAATTTCTTTTTGCCCAACGCTGGGTTTCTTGTTAGATAATGTGTAGCTCCTAGGGGAAGATTGTCCTTCCATGTGGTATCACTCCATCTAAAGTGTGTGTGTGTGTGTGTGTGTGTGTGTGTGTGTGTGTGTGTGAGAGAGAGAGAGAGAGAGAGAGAGAGAGAGAGAGAGAGAGAGAGAGAGAGGTGGTATGTTTAACTAAGCTTCTAAAATATGTTTTCCTGTCACTTTTTCAAAACCCCTTTGTGTCATTTACCTTTCCTTTCACACTCTCCTTTTCCATTGCTCATCTTTTTCCTCCTCAGTGAAGGATCACCCCCATGGAGATGGGGAGGTTTTTCTAGACTATTCAGGTGAGAAGAATGAAATTACACAAGCTTTATTAAAAGATGATGGGAAAGTTGTAGTCCAGGAAGAGTCATTGAAAGTAAATGTGAGGAGGAACAGAGGAAGGTATTGGAGGATGCTGTGCTGCTGGGTTTGACAAAGACAAAAGAGCAAACAAGACAAGCCATAGAAGCGTGTCTGGATGCTCAATAAAACAAGGAAACAAATTGTCCCCAGAGAAACCTGCATCTCCCATGAGACTGATTTTTTTTTCTAACTTCTTAACTTTAGAGCTGTAAAATCTGTGTTGATTTAAGCCACTAAACTTGAAGTAATTTGTTCCAACAATTACTGCTGGATCAGGAAATTGATAATGACTTTGTGTAAGTCACTTGACTTTTTAGGAGTCCACATTGTTTTGTCTTTCCAAAAATATGTACTGGATAACTATTGTATCATATTATATGCCAGTACATAGATTTTAGAAAATGAAAGACTAGTAGAAGAAAGAAAGAGAAACAAATCATTTTAAATACAATAGTGGGTCTGAAGTGAGGGTCGCATAGGGAGTCATGGGGTTAGAAAAAGACAGAGGCATCCCCAAAAGGTAAAAGAAGGCAAATAGAGAAGTCATGACCACAGTGGTAGGTCTTGACCGAGTCCCTTCAAAAGGCAGCACTTTGGAATTAGGAATACCTCCTCAATGGGGTGATTAATCGCAAGGTGTCTTGGGAAGCTGGTAGCTATTCTGGATTGAAACTGCTGATATCCTCTTTTGCTCTGTGTGGCTTCTCTTAGCATGAGTCATGCATTTCTCCTCCACATTATCCCTTTGGAGGGTCCCACTGGTTAGAGTCTGCTATTTTAAACACTGTGATTAATTAGAATTAATTACTATTGTCTAGTAAAATATGTTACTTTTCATTGTTGATTAGTGTGTTAGTTTTCCAGCATGCTATGTAAGATATCATCTATTTATAAAATTTATTCCAATTAAAGTATCTTTAGTAAATCACAAAGCAAAACAAAAGGTTTTATAGGGAGAAATGGGGGGATTTAGAGGGAGATGGGGAAATGAAGGGGTATAGAAGGAGATAGGGGGTGAGGAATGGGATAGCAATTAGAATTCATTTTATGTACATACATAAAATTTTCAAAGACAAATTTAATAAAAATTAGTTTAAAATTTTTAAATAGCTTGTGGTGGTTTGAATGAAAATGACCCCCTATTGGGTCATATGTTCCAATGTTTGGTCTCTAGTTAGCAAAATTGTTTGGGAAGAATTAAGAGGCATGGCCTTGTTGGAAGAAGTGTGTAACTGCTAGTGGGTGAGTTTTGATGTTTCAAGAGATGCCAATTCCAGTGTGCCACTCTGCCTTATACATAGCAGGAATTTCTAAAAGGTCTTATTAATAAAAACAAATCTGGAGCCAGGTATCGGAGTAAATTCTGAAAGATGAGAGAAACAGAACAAGCCAAATCAAACCTCACTTTGCCAATTCCTCAGCTGATCTTGTTTCCTCAGACTGAAAGCCTCTGAATCCTCATCTGAATGGATCTCAGCTGAACTGCTGCTAAAAGCTAAAAGCTTAAAAAAGGCTCTAGTTCCTGGTCCTCACGCCTTATATACCTTTCTGCTTCCTGCCATCTCTTCCTGGGATTGAAGGCGTGTGTCACCATGCCTGGCTGTTTCCAGTGTGGCTTTGAACTCTCAGAGATCTGGATGGATTTCTGCCTCCAGAATGCTAGGATTAAAGGTGTGTGTGTGTGTGTGTGTGCCACTATTTTCTGGCCTCTATGTCTGTCTAGTGGATGTTCTGTTTTCTGACCCCAGGTAAGTTTATTAGGGTGCACAATATAATGGGGAACACAATATCACCACACTTGTGCTTGTGTTTAGAGATGTGAGCCGTAAATTTTTACTGCTGCCACACCTTTGATCACCATCATGGTCTTTAACTGTATGAAACTGTAAGCCCAATTAAATGTTTTCTCTTATCACAGTAATAGAAAAACAACTGAAACATTGCCAATTCGAAATTATAGAAAAATATCTTGGAAGAAATTTAATTTTTTGTCATTATCTAGAAGACAAAATCAGCATTTGACATGCTAATGTGAATGCTAGAAATCTCAAGAGGCTATACCCCTAGATGGAGAGGTATAGGACATTAACATCAGTAGAAAGAGGGAGAATTAGTCTTTTCCAGGGTGAGCTCCCTAATTGGTTATCCAATACCGAGTGGTCAGTCCTAAAAGTATATTAACACCAGCAACAGCTTTTATTTATGTTTTTACTTGTTTACACATAAATGTATGTGTGTATGTGTGTGCATGTAGTTATAATAATTAAAGAAAAAGAAGCCATGTATTTTGGGGGGTATGAGAGGGGTTAGAGGGAGAAGAGAGAGTTGAAGATAGCATAATTATATTTTTATTAAAATTTTTAAAAGAAATACAATTTTTGAATCTTAGTAGCTTCTTCAGTTTACATCAAAGAGTAAGCAGAGTACATTGGGTAGTATAGCTCAAACTGCATTCCTATGTCATTAGTTTGACCTTCTCCTTATGTTTGAACAGCATCCTTACTTCATGTAGGCATAGAGACAGTATCAGTGACATTTTATTATTGATGCTATGACTAGATCCCATTTTCTGGACCACAATACATATTCCCAAGATGCTATAAGAATTGTAATTGTCCAAATTGTAGCCTCCTTGTCTAAACGACAGTACTCCTCATTCTTTGGGTAAGGGAAAGAGAAAGAGCTAATGATCAATGACTAACATGTGGTTGCCAAACATCTGCCATTTGCTTGATGGGACCGTGCCAAAGATACAGTTTCCCTATGGGGCCAGGCAGAAGCCATAGTCTAACTGAAAACACAGTTGTTGTTTTCCCCCCCACCCCGACCCCATTCTTCTCTCACCCTTCTTTGCCAACGAGTATACACTCTGTAAACACTTTCCACAAAAACCTATGGCTTGGGCTCTTATTTAATGAGCTCATTCTAAAGATACCATATACAGGTCTCATTCGTTTCAGAACGCTCCCTTACTCATTCTGTCTCGATGTCAAGGACTGTGTCACACACATAATTCTGCCTAGATCGCACCCTGTGCATCTGGAATGGAGTGGATTTGAAGGAAATAATCACGAAGGGTTGTGGTCCCTTCACTGAGTTACTATCCCTATAATTTTGTCATAAAATGCCAGTGTATCTTGTGTTGGTTTTATGACCCCACATCATAAAGTGTAGGAAAAATGGAATGAGGACACATTAAATTATTTTAATAAATATATAACTTTTTTTTTTACAACTCTAGAGAACCAGTGTTTTTCCAGCTTTGCAATTCTCAGGCAGTTCTAATGCCCCAAGTCTCTAAAGTAATTTTTTAAACTTTAATGGGAGAGCATTACTTCTTTGAGAGAGATGACTCTACAAAAGAATAATGCCACAATTCACGACTTTTACTGCACAGTGACACATAGTTAAAGTTGACAAAGGAAGCGTCATGGTTTTTTGTTGAGCACAATGCTAGGAAATTGTGCTGTGAGACTTAAGAACTTGTCCTGAAGCCAGAGGTCAGGACAAAACATAATAATCAAAGCAACTCAATCTGTGATTAATGTACTTGAGTGAAATAAATTTTTCTGGACGTCGATGACATCACCAAAAGCAATAAAATTAGTCTGTTTTGATTTGTGAAGATGTTAAGAACTTGAGTGGTAACGTGGGGTAATATTTTTTCTCTAATTTTCTCCGACTTATTCCACCATGTATTCCAACTCTATTCCAGAGCCCCATTGTTGGGTTCTCAACCTAAGAAAGGTAAATTGAAGAAGTAAGTTGATAGCCATGAAGATAAAACATAGCGTTTGTTGAATGACAAAATACACAGCAATACTTCGGCATTTAGTCCACCAGATGATAACTGGGGTTCTTTGGTCTTTGATTAATTTTATCAATCCTGTGAGAGAAGATACCCTGATAACTTAGTAGTAAAGCAAACTTTCTAACAAGTTCAATTAAAACTTTGTGGTGTTCATTCTTTTTTTTCTAATTTTAGAAAGCAGAAATTAAACTACAGAAAATACAGAGTGCAAGGAATTTATGACGACCTTTAGAGATACGTTGTTGGCATTGTAGGCTGTATATTGACACAGAATTATAAGAGGAATCCAAACCTTTGATGATGTTGTTTGAATGAGAATGCCCACATAGGCTCATATATTTAAATCCTTGGTCCCTTGTTTAGGAAAATACTGAACTGTTTAAGAAGGATTAGGAGACGTGGCCTTATTGGAGGAGCTGTGGCCTTGTTCTAAGAGGTATTGATAAGGTATTTTGTGGTTTCAAAAGCCTGTAATAGACCCAGTCTTTCTCTCTGTCTCTGTTTTTCTGTCTCTGCTGTTTTTCTGTATGTCTGTTTCTCTGTGTGTGTGTCTTTATCACTCTCCTTGCTGCTACTTGTAAAGTTCTCTACTACTGCTCCAGTTTCATGCCTGTCTACTTTCCACCATGATGATCATTGACTAACGCTCTAAAATTTTTAGCAATCCACCAATTAAACTCTTTCTTTCATAATAGTTGATTATAGTGTCTCTTTATAGCAATAGAACATTTGAATACAGGAGCTGTGCTCATAAAAAGGTATTACAAGAAACAAAAAATATATAATATCAAATAAACAATTTGGTTCCAAAAGCAGAATGGGCCTTTGGGTGATCCAAGATGGTTAATACATGTTTGTCTAAAGAAAAGTAGAGGTAAAATGCATTATTATTGTTCTATAGAGCATGGAGTATTCTGTTCTTGCCCATCAATGGCATTTAACTCTAGACCATTACATCACATATTAAGGTTTCAGTTGGAAATACAGGGCCCATATAGAGAATATTGAAATTATCAGGAAATAAAACATGTATTTTGAATATATTTATCACTTATATTTTATTTCACTCCTTTCTACACTGAATCTGAATCTTCAATATGAAGAAAATATGAGGCATATTTGAATTAATCTTTTTTCTCTTTCCTTCAGTCATTAGTGACTATAGTGTGTTTGTGTTATGCTTCTTAGAATCTATTTGTCTTTTACACAGCTCAACTCCCAACAGAGAATTTTTTTCCTTTAATCCTGTGTTTTCAGCATACAGCTAAGCTATTTATTCCCTGGGCCATTCATGGGAAGGAATGTAGCATTTTCTAGGCAACCGAAATGTCTTTCAGGAGAAAATCAACACTAGTCCTGATCTAAGAGCAATAAAGGTGGAAGAGGATGGGGCTGTCATTATAGCAGTTTCCATTCCATATAAACCCCAAATACCTGTTGTTGTGGGAAAAGATTCAAAAGTAAAACTTGGGGCTGGAGAGGTGGCTCAGTGATTAAGAACACTGGCTGTTCTTTCCAAGACCTGGGTTTGATTCCCCATACCAATATGGTGGCTCATTCTCAACATCCATATGGCAGTTCATAACCATCCTTAACTCCAGTTCCAGGGCATCTGATGCCCTCTTCTTGCCTCCAGAGGCACTATATGCATGTGATACACAGAACATAGACGTGCAAAACACCCCTCACACACAAAAAAAAAATGGTGATGATGATGATAATGAGTAAGGCTTACCACAAAACAAGGATGCCTTGATCCTCAAATCATGATGAGAATACGCATACAGTCAAAACCACTACCTGTCTTCCTCAATAAACAACTTGTGTCCATGGATGCTGATGCAATGTATAGAGAATTTCCACTATTCACAATAAGTGTATATTTGCATGTTCAGTGAGGACAAACCATGAAACTTGCACCTGGGAAAGTGCTACCAGGAATATCCAGCATTGATTCCACATTTGATTTTGAATCAGTTTTCTGATTATTGCATGTTCAGAAACCATATACTACTGCCACTTTTAGTGACCACCCCACATTCCATTAAGTGACCCTATATGGGGTTAGAAACCACAGTTTAAGTAATTTCAGTCTAGGAGCCAGAGAGATGGCTTAGTGGTTAAAAGCAGTTGCTGCTCTTGCAGAGGACGAGAGTTTGGTTCCAAGCACCCATACTGGAATGCTTTTCAGATGTGTTAATATAGTGAGTAAGTAGGTAAAGAGAAAAATAAGTCTGGCTGTTCTTTCCAAGACCTGGGTTTGATTCCCCATACCAATATGGTGGCTCATTCTCAACAGTATGGTAGACTACTGAGAAAATGACATGGATATTCTAAAATACAAGAAATTCTATGTTAAATTATGTATCAGGCTAAAAGTGCTGTGGTCCATTATAGCTTCCTGATGGAATTTAGACAGAGCCATGGTCCTTTTTGCAGCTATTGATACCAAGGTAGAGCCAAAGATAAATGTATACACATCTGCTCATTCCTCAGGACTATGCCAGCCTCAGAGCATCTACTTAAAATGTCACAATACTATTTGTGAGTGGATATCTTTTATTTTTCATTTTGATAAAAGACACAAGTTGGAAATTTCTAAGAATCTTTTTCTCTGTATTTAATACATCAAACAGGACAATTTTAAGATGCACCAATGATCTCTGTCAGAGTTAAACAAAAATCTAATTAATGAAGTTTCTTTGTAACTTAGCTTTTTGTGATTTTACATATAAGTATAAAAGATAAAAAGAAATCAACAATGAAACAATGAAATTGACATAATGAACACTTGTAGTTGCAAAATAAAAAATATTAAACCACAAGTGAAACACAAATTTTGAGGTCAAGACACAGCACATATCCATGGGAACAGCAGGCATCTGATCATGACACTATCAAGATAATTGTTCATATGTAAGATGATTACTTGCTTCCTTAAAATTGAGCTTTCTTCTTAAAGGTATAATTGTGCTTACCACTGAATTAATATTTTAATCAAAATTTTCTCTGTATCCTAATTACTCACAGACATTCACAACAGTAATAAAGCTATTCCTGGGGAGATACCAAAAGAGTTTAATAGCTGAGAATAGTCTTGCTACTTTCATAAAAATATGATTTTTGTTATGATTCCAAGGAAAAACTCTTGCCCTGCAACAAAATGTGGAACAATGTCAAATTCACAAATGACTACTGCAGAAATAGCCAACAATTTTCTTACTCTCTCATTTCATTGCTCTTTGTTTGACATGGATAATCCTTTCTGGTCAGCTTGTATCTAGGCTCTTCATGGGTTCAGGCACCTGAAGCCATTGTCTTTAATTCCACTTGTGCAATCCTGCCAACCCTAACAATATTGCCTAAATTCATCCTCACTGCCATTCACCTCAATTGTGTTACTGAGCTTTGAAAACAAAGTGCAATCAGGCAAATGGCATTTTTGCAAGTTGAGATCATTAAGTTCTTTATGATTAGACAAGTATGGTTAACAATATGAAATAAGTAGTCAGTACTATGGGAGGCTCAGAGCAGAAGTTGGACAACATGATTCCTATGAGCAAACACTACACCTATTATTATAAGAATCATCTCAATATTAACAGTCTGAAATCAACCATTTAATTTTACCTATAATTTTGTGATCAGGAATTCAAAGGAAGTTTAGTTGGAAGTTCTCACTTGTTATCTCTGAAAGCCTTGTAGCCAGATGTTAGGTGGAGCTCTGGTCAACTGAAGACACGCTCAGTTAGTGCTGTCAACCAGAGTAATAGCACATTGTGTGGTTCAAGATTCACATAGAGCTGCTGAGCTTTCAAAGGACATTCCAATGAAGAATCCAAACAGTGCAAGCTCCCACAGGCAAGGTGGTAGCTGCATGGTACTTCTACCATACCTCTGAAAGTCATACAAAGGTACTGAATTTCATTCTTTGATTACAAAGAGAAGGAACACTTGTTTCAGTTGTAACAGTTGTTGTACATACATGGGTAGTTTAAATAACATTCCATTTATTAAAGACAACATAAAGAAGGAAATGCTGCAGTCTCCATCATCACCGCACCCAGCACAGTCTATTTCAACCTAGAAGTGCATGTGAAAATCAACTCCAGTGGGTCTTGTATGGGGCTGGGAAGTTTGCATTTTCTAAAAGATCAGAGAAAATGGCAATATTTCAGGTTAACTGCCAACAATTGGAAAAATAGGAAGTACATTAATTTTTAAGTAATTAGATTTAACCTCTTTGGATATTCTAAATGAAATACATATATTTAAAACTCCCCCCCTTTTTTTATTAAGATTTTTTTCCATTCATTTTACACACCAATCAAAGGTCTCCCTCTTCCCTCCTCCCACATCCAGCCTCCCTCTCTCAACTCATCCCCCTCTCCCACCCACAAGAAAGCAAGGCCTCCCATAGGGAGGCACATCCAGTAGAGGCAAGTTCAAGCCCTTCCCCCTGCCTCAAGGCTGCACAAAGTGTTTCGTCATAGGTAGTGGGCTCCAAAAAGCCTACTCATGCACCAGAGATGGATTCTGATCCTGCCGCTAGGGGGCCTCCCAAGCAGATCAAGCTACACAACTATCTCGCCATGCAAAGGGTCTAGTCCAGTCCCATGTAGGCTCCACAGCCATTGATCCAACTTTCATAAGTTCCCTCTGGTTTGGTTTGGTCGTCCCTGCATGCTTCTCCATCATGATCCTGATGCACTTGCTCATAGAATCCCTCTTCTTCCTGGTTTATGTCTTTATTCACAACAGAATTTCTCAACCTTCATCTTAATGGATATTTTAGGCCATGCAATCTTTTGTTTAATGAATGTGAGCTCATTGTTGTATTTAGAACATCCCTGAACTGTAACCAATAAATGCTGGTGGTAGTCACCAGCCCACAATATCTCCAAAATGTGTCAAATGTCTTCCTCCATTTTCACTCATCTGTAATTGTTTGTTAAGATTGATGTATATTGATAATGTCTTTAGCATCATTTAAATATAAAATAATATAAACATGAAAAGGCTGATGGTTGCTTTTCAAATTTTAAGATGATTTAAAGGCTATAAATATAAGGAAATAAGTTTTTAAAACATAATTACATACAATGTTGATTATTATGAATAATTATAATTGAAATTTATAAAATATTTAAGATGATATTATCTGTATTGATTTTTTGGAAAAAAATTCTAGACCAATAATTATGAAACTCAAAGTAAGGATTTTATTGTTTCTTCTTTTAAAATAATATACTTTGTGAGAATGAAACAGAATTTTTTGATATATAATTTGGCATATTTTTTGTGATCTAAGAACCTTGTCTCTAAGTACCAGAAAACTAAAGATGGTCATTGGGCATTGTAGGATCATCAACTAATGTCCTTAAACTTGTCTTGAAGGCAATGTCAACATATGAGAAAGGTAAGCACAGTGTAAAGACCAAATAGGAAGCAAAACCAACTTATGAATCATATGCCTTGAAAACCTAAGATTACTCTGCAGGTTTCCCCATCATGATCTTGATGCACTTGCTTATAGAATCCCTCTTCTCTCTCTTTGACTGGACTCCTGGAGCTCTGCCTGGTGTTTGGCTGTGGATCTCTGCATCTGCTTCATCAGTTACTGGAGAAAGGCTCTGTGATGACAGTTAGATATTCACCAATCTGATTACTACAGAGACAACCAAACCAAACTAGTGGGAACTCATGAAATTTAGATCAACAGCTATGGAGCCTGCCTGGGACTGGACTAGGCCCTCTGTATAGAGAGATAGTTGTGTAACTTGATCTGCTTAAGGGGCCCCCTGGCAGTATAATCAGAATCCATCCCTGGTGCATGAATGGATTTTGTGGAGCCCACTACTTATGAAGGGACACCTCACACAGCCTGGGGGGGTGTTGGAGGGGTTGGAGGAAGGAAGAGGGGGATCTTTGGTTTGTAAAATGAATAAAAAATTTTTCTTAATTAAAAAAAATAAAACCTAAGATTACTAGAAACTAAATTAATAAAATGGAATGTGATAAGGTAAAAGATGGCAGGAAGAGATTTCAAGGGAAAAGACATCTTTATAATGCTAAAGCAAGAATTAAAAGAACGATAAATGGCTAATGTGGAGAAATATGTCATGACTGCTCAGAGTCATGAAAATAAAAATAAATATGCATATATAACCTGTTCCCAGAAAATAAGGGCCAAATTTGCAAAAACATTAAATGACTTTATTAAGTTCATTCAAGATTTTTTTCAAAAGGGTGAAAACTGAAATATACATAGATATTTCTAAAAATAGTAGCAAAGCAATACATAAATACATATTTGTCAGACAAAAATAATGAGACATAAAGTAATATCTGGTAGAAAAATTTAATGTTATAATATGTAAAATTTGTTAATTATTAAAAACTATAAAATATAGTATAATAGCCCAAATAAAACAGAAATATCCCCAAAGGTAATGTTAATGTTTTGGAATATCTTTCTATACATTAAGAAAAGTAATGAACATGTAGTTTAAAAATAATTTTTAAAATATATGGATATCATTGTGTGTTTTTACTTAACATCTCACTAATATTCCATGTTAAAATTATTTCACGACCTTGTTAGTAGTTTTGTAATGTTTTAACATTTAAGGATTTAAGTCATTTATCAGCAATTCCTAGACATTTAAGTTGTTCTTAGTTTTCACTGTTTTGCAATACCAAAACATTCTTCAACGTTCATTTTTGCACATACTGTCCATTTATTGCTATGAATGTTTTTGAACTGAAACCCCAGCTCACATAGTGTGCATGTTTCTAATGTTATTTCAGAAAGACAATGACAAATTGCTCCTTCTAAGATGTACAGAAATTCACTTCCTGTAGCTCAATCATTATCTTCGTCTCTTTCAATATTTGCCATTTCATGAACAAAGGTTCTTAATATTGGGAATGCTGCAAAAAAAAAAAGAAGGAAGAAAGAAAAAAAAGAAAAAAGGCCATTCTCATGCAGCTAATAAGAATGTGAATCATAGCAATATCTATGGAAAACAATTTTTAGCTGAGCATTAAAAGCCTGGAGAATGACCACACCCTTTGACCTATCCCTGGGAATGTATCCTAAAGCAACAGCTCAACATGTGATGGAATCATTGTACTCCAAAATGTTCATCCATTACATTTTTAATAGTAAAATTGCGTAAACACACTGTCTGAAGCCAAAGATAAAAGTTGCATAAATTATGCCTTATCTACTAAATTTATTAGTTCAAGATTGAAGTAATATGTGTGAATATAAAATAAGTGTACAAAAATAATGTGAGGAACTATATACAGGTAGTCAAAGAGCGGATGCATGTGGAAGGAGAATCTCACATTCCCCACTGAAGAAAGCGTCAATTGGGATGAGTACTGTGACAGTGCCATTTCCTGAGTTGATCAACATGACAGCCCTCAGAATATGACCGGTGCTTCATTGATTTGGGTTGAATTACATATGGTCCCTCTTCCTAATATGAAGGAATGCCCAAGGAGATTTTCACTAGAAGGGCACAGAGTAACAAAAGGATGCTTACCGAACAACCAAAGCTACAAAGCCTAAAATGGGGATTAAAGGGCTTCTTCCAGAAACAGGGGAACAAAATATAGAAAGAAATAAACAGAGCTACACAGTGGACTTGTTTCACTACTTAGCAACAAGGAAACATAATAATAAAGTAATAGAACATTTGGTCCTCCAGACCACATGCTCAGGAGTGAAATCTTCAAGATCATGTTTCACCTCTCAGTAGAAAACAGATGGTAAACAAAATTTTGTCTTAGCTGCCTCTGGTGTGTACTCAGTGGAGTGAGGATTTCCTTCTACCCCATTGCCACTTCTCTCCCATGAAGACTTCAAATCCTCAGTTGAGGTGTGGTTGCTGTCCTACCATTATTGGCTAGGGAAGCTTCTGATACGTGATCACTGTCATCTGTCTCTGCTGTCTCTGTATACTAAGTCTTCATGAAGGCACGTGTATATCCCTACATTCTCGATTCTTCAGGCTCAGTCCTTTTACTATCTGCATCTTTCTCAATCCATTGGGGCAGATGCTCAAACGGTGGTCCACTCAGCTCCTTCTCAATTCACTGAAGCTGCAGTGAATTGTTATTCTTTCTTAGTCTTCTGCACTCTTAACCACACATCATGTTGGGGTGGCATTGGAGGATCAAGTCACAGCCCTCTCTGAACATATGATGCTATCATTTCTGTTTCCCTGCTACCTTGGGAAGACAGGAACAGGCAAAAAGTGCTACTTGGAGACATATGAAAATTCCCAGGAATTCATCACAATGTAAATGAGGTGCAACTTTTCTCTGGGTTCAGATTCCCAAAGAGATCCAAATGTTTTACTATTCTCCATTCGTTCACAGAAACTCAGTCCAGGCAAGAAATGAAAGCACATGATACAATAATTCTTCCGGTTACCATTTTCTTGCACCATTCATCCCTGAGACAGGACGACATTTATTTAGTCTGTACTGACAAGACCATACAGCATCTCATCTATTCTCCTTCCAATGTACCATCTGTAGCTACATCGTATGTACCAGAGCCTTGCAAATCAAAAGCCTCAGCTTTGAAGGCTATGAAGTTTGTATTCAATACTTTGACCTCCCAGTTGTTAGTAAATTTACAGATGCCTTACCTTCAGTTAATTGTCTTCAATAGAGACAAGGGAAACTTTAGAATAAGACTCACTTCAGATGAGTGCTACTTAACAGGGTTCTAAAAGGTACTATTTGGCCTCAGCAAGGCTCTCTTTCTGAAGAATCCCATGCCTCCACCAAAAGGAGTCTAGCAAGAGCTCCAGAAGCCTTCTGATTCTTGCTTTATTACCTCCTTTGTTATCCCTTCTCAAGTTATACAATGGCTTCTTAGCTATCTGGTTCATTTCCCTCAGACTCTTCTGCCTAATCATTTCCACATGTCCTTGACATCCAACCTGGTATAGAATTTGAGCACCCATATGCTATGATCCATGGGAAAATCCATGTTAAAACTTTCTTCTTGTTTTCGTTGAGTTAAGGAAGGAATCTTAGAAACTGACTTGGAAAGCAGCATTTACCTCTTTACAAACAAGCCAAACAGAACTGACTGAGAATCCTATCTGCCTTCCACCATGTGATTCTGTGTTTTCTCCTTAAGAGTCATCTACCTGCAAGGTACCATCCTAAGAGCAAGGAAGGGAGCCCTCACCATTCAGTCATCCTTCCAGCACTGTGGTCATATATGTCCTAATCCCATTGTCTGAGAAATACATTTCTTCTCTTTGTAAATTATTTAGTCTCAGTAGAAACGTGCTAACACATAGTCCATATTGGATCATTTCTACCTTTCAATTAATTTTTTCTCCTAAATAATTACCAAAGTACAAATGTGTGTGTGTGTGTGTGTGTGTGTGTGTGTCTGTCTGTCTGTCTGTGTCTGTGTCTGTGTGTCTGTGTGTTTCTCATTATCTGCCTAACTCCCCATTGAATGCTAATGTCAGAAGAGTGGGGATTTTTAAATTTTCTGTTTACGGCACACACATTTTACTCATATCAAACAGTGAGGGAAAACAGTCCATAAATATTTGCTATCATCATGAGGCAAACAATGGGATTTTGGAGGACATGGCCTTGTTTCTGGCCTTGATGTAGGAAAGTAAAAAAGGATCACCCTTGATATCTGTGTTGGGACAGTTCTTTGCAGAAATATCTCCCTGACATTCGTAAGGACTGGGGTAATTATTTTATCTTCACTATTTTTTTTTCAGGATCGTGAACTCAACTGAACTCCATTGGTGCTATCCAGAGCCTAGAACAGTGTGTGCTATACAAAGGGTATCCAACAAATACATTTTGTATAAATGAAATAATATCACCTGAACAGAGAGGAAAATGGTGACAAGATAACTCGCAAAGCAAGAAGGATTGGAGAAGCACTGAGTCATGCCTCCCACCTCATTGTGGTTACCATGTGCCTCAGGCTTGCTATGTGGGTGCCCACAGATTCTGGCTTCAGCTCTGGCAGTTATGACCAAGGTTCTATCCTTTCTGCAGCTACTTATGTCCACGGCTGTTTTAAATAGACTGATTGACAGACAGAGAAGTTTCTAGAGTCTCATCTGAAATCTTAAACAAGCCAGAATAACTTAACTTTCCACTCAGTTTGTATGAGTTCATTTTTATTCTCTCTGCAAAACATTTTCATTTAAAAGAACCAAGGGACATGTCAGTAACTCCAGCAATCTTTATTTCTCATGACTCAGGATAGAGGTCGCCTAAAAACTTACATATACAAGATGATTCACAAGCTCTTAGTAGAGGCACCACATTAAAACTATAAGTGTTCAATTCAAGATCTCTCAACAAAAGCCAATCTACATAGTCTTTCCCATTGTTCTTAAATGGAACAGAAAGAAGAAAAGCTGCTCCTGGATATTGAACTTCAAGGCTCACTAATGTGACATCTTGAGGGAGAGAATTCATTTGAAACATTTTTAAAAGTAGCCTACTTCACTTTCCTCATAGAAGAAGAGGCTCCATCCTGGTCATTATCTGTATATCTATTGGATTCTTAGTATTTGAACATCACAATACTAAACAACTAAACTTTCTCCAATCATTCTGAAGTTGCATTATAAAATTCTAAAAATGACAACTCAGACTTGTATTTCGGTGGAACAAACAATAAGGCATTTGCACCCAGGAAATAATTTTCCCTAACTAAACTATCTAGAACCACATAGAAACAAAACCATTTCCATTACAACTGTAACACTTAGCTATTGTGAGATAATTAATTATAACAAATTAAATTATCTGTCTTTAAAATACTAAACCCATTATTTATTTCTAAATACATAATTGGTAAAAAAAAAAAACTTTATTGTTTAAAAAATTATATAATCATATATTCCAAACTATGAGTTATAAATTTAATACATGTTAACAGGCCCTATTTTTAAATAAGATTAGTAAATAAATAGAACACTTAATTAGAACTTAAATATTATAAAGTATTTAGCAAGGGTGTTTTCAAAAGCATTCTGAGTTTGCTTCACACGGTTAGAACAGATTAATATAAATGCCAAAGGAAATAAAAGTTTCTTTTATTTAGATATTAATTGAATTTTCTCTAGGAAAAATATTTTTAATTTCTTCCCATTTTCCCATTTCAAACTCTTTTTTTTCCAATGTGCATTATTAAGGTGGCCCCTGGGAAGGACTTGGTTGTGTAAGATGGTTATGAGTTATTTGCTCTATTAGAATGTCTTGCAGCCAAGAACTTGTGATCCTTTTTCAAAAATGAAGGTACAGATGCTGAGTTCAGAAGGCTATGTTTTCAATCTGGTATAAGTTGACTTTTCAGGAAAAGCCTCCTTCAAAGTTTGAAAGACTGAGCATTTCTTTTGAGAGGTTGTTTGAAGTCCATTTTCCTTAGTTCTGAAACTTCCCATTTTGTTGACCTTTGAAGATGGTGTGAGAGTTGTCTATAGACAGGGTCTCAGCTCAGAGCCTGGAGTCTGGCTTTTTGTTATTATTGTTGTTTGTTTGTTTGTTTGATTGATTTTCCTACTTAGCAACTGACTCTGATCTACTCCCAATAAAGTGAATGTTTACTAGCTGAAATACTTTTTGTTATGTGGCATCTAACTTGACTGCTCTGAAGGTATGTACTACGCATCCAGGCACAGAGCTAAGCACTAATTAGATGTTAACAAATAGGGATTAATTTTATCTTCATAGCAAGGCCATGGAGTAGTCGGTTCCCCTTTTGATAATCTTCATCCTATTGATGAGGAGTGTAGAAATGAAGAGAACAAGTCTACTGAGAAACTGAGGTCTAAACTTGGGCTGCCTGACTCTGAAATCTGTGCTTTAAACCTCTGCAGTCCAAACTACCATCTCTGTTCAGAAAGATCAGATACTGTCTGAACAATGAAATGTACACCATAAATACAGACTCTATACATACTCCCACCCTAAGCATTTAATATCCATAAATGTGTTTTAAGCAAATGACAAGAGCACCTTATAGAATACCTTCTTTGTGTTAATTGTGTTAATTTTATCACTGTGGAACAATATCCCAAATGAGCATTTTATAAGGGGGGATTAATAACGTTGGCTCACAATTTCAAAGCTGTCAGGCCAGTGTCTGTTGGATCCCTTGCTTTGGGCCTGACAAAAGGCAGAATACCATGGTGGCAGAAGCTAGAACATGAAGCTTGGTAGATAAGAAGGTGGGGAGACCCTTGGAGGAATTTGGGGAAAGGAAAAAATATGATCAAAATATACTGCATGAAAGAAATTAAATAAGCCGGGCGTTGGTGGCGCACGCCTTTAATCCCAGCACTTGGGAGGCAGAGGCAGGCGGATCTCTGTGAGTTTGAGGCCAGCCTGGGCTACCAAGTGAGCTCCAGGAAAGGCGCAAAGCTACACAGAGAAACCCTGTCTCGAAAAAAAAAAAAAAGAAAAAAAGAAAAGAAAAGAAATTAAATAAAAATGTTAAATATGTACCATTAACTCATTTAAAATAACAACATATTACATATTAACCTAAAAGACATATCTTTATAAAACTATGTTATCTTAAAGAAAAGTATTTTATAAGAAGACCCGCCATTTTGCCAAGTCTTTTAAGCTTTGGCTTCATAGAAAATGGCTAGGTTGTCCTGTGTGTGTACTGTGTGTAAGATATGCCTACCTTGAAGCATCAGAGCTATGTCACCACACACTCATGGGGAAAGGCGAATAGGAAAGAAACACCTTAGTTCTCTTAGGAAGCTGCTTTTCATAATACCCACTCTTAGAAAAGGTGCCTGAGACTTGGAGAAGCACTGTTCTAAAATGAGCAAATGGAGAGATCGCTGGACAACTGGAACCTTTGCGCTCTAGCTTCAACTACACTTCATCTTCCTCCCAACTTAACAGGGAGAGAAACACAAAACGATTGTTACAGGAAAACGTTTCTACTTTACTTTATAAGTAAAGATACGCTGGGATCTTTTGAATCTGATCATGAAGCATGAAGTACATTTTCTCTCCCCGTCTCCTACTTATAAGAGAGAGGAGGGTTTGCTCTACTTTTTTTTTTGAGAATATAATATACTTAGAAAAGTTCTTCAACCCCTTTCCTCCCACTAAACCCTGCCATATACTACTCATCCTTGCTCTCTTTCAGATTCATGCCCTCTATGTTTCATCATGATTGCATATGCATGTATAATGCATTGTGTATATATGTTAATATACATAATTCATAATTGTATTATGTATATGTTAACATGCATAATTCATAATTGTATTATGTATATGTTAACATGCATAATTCATAATTATATTGTGTATATGTTAACATATGTAATTCATAATTGTATTGTGTATGTGTTAACATACATAATTCATAATTATATTGTGTATATGTTCATATACACAATTCATAATTGTATTGTGTATATGTTCATATACATAATTCATAATTGTATCGTGTATATGTTCATATGCATAATTCATAATTGTATTATTATATGTTCATATGCATAATTCACAGTTGTATTATGTATATGTTAATATGCATAATTCATAGTTATATATACATAATACATATACATATATACATGTACATTCCCAAATATAACTACCCAGTCTGTATAATATTGCCTGCATGAAGGTCTTCAGGTCTGGCCATTTGGTATTGGGTAACCAGTTGATGTACTCTTTCTTTCAGATCAGAATCTACTTGAAATGAAGATATTGATTTAACAAATATCCCACTATCCAGTTTGCCACAAGACACTAAGTAGCAAATTGCCACTTCTTTAAAATACTTTGAAAAGGGGGTATAAAAAGTCCCCTATAAAAAGAATTATGAGAACATTAAACATTAATGGCTTTTGTTCTTAATGCTGAGGATTTATTAACAAATAAATTGTCATCATACTGAAAAAAATTATAGCAGTAAAAATAGCAGTTTACTATAAATTGATCTTTATTCAAAGTGGCAATAATAGTTTGATGCATTGTGTAATTTTAACTCATCAGCATTCATAGTTTCCAGGTTCTAAAATGGTTGGTGGTGATCCACATCACAGCAGAAGTCTCAAGCCTGATTTTTACATCGGACAAATAATTGCCTCACATAGAACATTAGAAAAATGATATCCCATAAAGAAAGACTTGGGCACAACTTTTTATCCAAAATCTAAACTTTGATTTATTAAGTAATGAAGGTTCAGAAAGAACGCAGTGGGTATGACCAGCTGAAACAACACGTTATCTTTTTCTAGAACAATGGTTCTCAACCTGTGGGTTGCAAACCCTTTGGGAAGTCAAATGACCCTTGCACTGGGGTCACCTAAGACCAACGGAAAACACAGATATTTATGTTATGATTCATAACAGTAACAAAATTATAGTTATGAAGTAGCAATGAAAATAGTTTTCTAGTTGGGGGTCATCACAATGTGAGGAACTGTATTAAAGGGTTACAGCATTAGGAAGGTTGAGAACCACTGTTCCAGAGTTAAATTAAAAAAAAAAAACTGCCAGTGTCCAGGCTTTCGTTACAGAATTATATATGTTCAGCAATCTTTCTATGGTTAAATAACTACAATATGGATATCAGTGACAAACAACTTGTTATGTATCAGACATTGTTCTAATGAAATAATCAAACTCAGGTCATCAGGCTTGGTAATAAGTGCTTTTCCTGCCAAGCCATTTCACCAGCCCTAATTTCTTTTTAACTGTGTTTATTTGCTTGGCTGTGTCTGTTTGGGTTGTGTATGTGAATGCAGGTGTCTATGGAGACCATTAGAGGGCATCAGATGCACTGGAGATGCACCAGGAAATATAGACATGTCATGTGTGTTGGGAACTGAACTTGGTTCTTCTGTTAGAGCAGTGCATGCTCTTAACTTCCAAACAATCCTTCCATCTCTCTGGTTTTGCTGTCTTATCTTTACATGCTATCTAGGACCATAAGTACATTGCTGAATAGCCATGGTAAGAAAACAGATGCATTTGTTCCCTCCTCCCTTCTTGCTCTATGAGGGCATGTTTTGAGTTTCCACCATAAGTATGATGTCATGAAGCCTTTAATCCCAGCACTCCAGAGGCAGAAGCAGGTAGATCTCTGTGAGTTTGAGGCCAGCCTGGTCTACAGAGTGAATTCCAGGACAGCCAGAGCTACATACTGAGAGCTGTTCTCAAGCAAAACAAAACAAAACAAGCAAACCAAGAGAGGGTGATGTCATATTTGTGTGTAGTTTAAATATGCCAATATTATAAAACAACTACTTATTTATAAGCTGTATAACTCACTCTTTAATTTCAGTTTTCTGTGAGTTTCTATCAGGAATGGGCATCAGATTTTGTCAAATGCTTTTCCATGAATATTGAGATATGATTTTTTTCTCCCTTAGCTTCTTAATGTGATAGATTACACCTATTGATTTTTAAATGTTATATAAGGTTTACAAACTTGTGACTGATTATGGGTGTAGATGTTATTATTTTAACACATTGTAACATCCAAGTTGCTATTATTTCATTGAAGATTTGCTGCTGTCTCTATGACTGGTATTGTTTAGTATGCTTGTGTTGTTTTTCTAGTCACTTCTTATTTGATTTCTAATACGACTTTATTATTGGACAACAATATCTACCCAAGTACAGAGGATTTTGACCTATATAGTGATTTTCAATGGGTTTGTTTCAACTTAAAACTTGACTAGTTTTACTCAATCCTATTCAAGAATAATTTTATTAATTCTTTAAGAACCTCATAGAATGTATTTTGATAACATTCACCCCCAATCCTCTCCTTAACTCTTCTCAGATTCCTCCCTACTTCCTTGCTCCATCTCCATATCCTCCATTTAAAATAATTAATAACCCATTGATTCTAATTTGTGCTGTCTGGGTGTGTCAACATTCACTGAAGCTTGATTAACCTACCAGGAGCCACGACCTTAAAGAAAACCAACTCTTCTTCTGCCAGAATCTATCAACTGTCACTAACTCCTCAGTTAGGAGTTGGGGCTCATGAACTCCTTCCAGAATATTGACTGGTTTGAAGTTATGCAGGCAACCAGGGCTGCTGTGAGCTCATGAATACAACATACCTGTTATGTCCAGAAGACACTATTTCCTCTGATCCTCCCCCAACCTCTGTTCCTTAGAATATTTCCACCTACTCTTCTTTGATGGTCCCTGAGCTTTGGGAAGAGAGTGCGATATAGATGTCCTGTCTATAGCTGGCTGCCCCACAATCACTTATTCTCTGCACTTTGACAAGTTTTGAATTTCTGTGTTAATCACCATCTACTACACAGTGAAACTTCTCTTATGGGGTCCAAGAGCTGTACTAATCTCACTAAGAGAGATGTGAGTTTGTGGCATGGCTTGATATTGTTTGCATTCAGCAAAATAATGGTAGTAGGTTCATCCCTGGGGCCAATGAGTTCCCCAACCTTGGATTTTCCGCCAGGTTTACAGTACCAAAATGTGTTTCTTCTTGTGGAATGGACCTTAAATCCAATCAGAAAACAATTGCTTAAACCCAAAACATTCATATCACTGCTGCACCCATGTGTGTGTCTTGACATACCTGTTATTACTACAATTTACATGATTCACAATTGGGTAATATTAATGACTTTTCCAAAACAACCTTTCCTTTATGTTAGTCTCTGTTTTAACTCTAACACCACTTGTGCAAATATAATAAATAGTATTACCTAAAGCTTGCATATAGTTGTGGATGAATTTGTCTATTCTTCAAGTTCTCAAACACCTTCAAAATGAAGTGAATGTTCACAGTACGCCTCTGGGATGGTATGCAGACTTCTTTAGCAGGTGTAAGGAATTTAGGTTTACAGCTTTATGCCACGTGCCTGGCTCTAGTTCTACCTTTCAGAAGCTTGTAAGACCATTCTCCAGGGACCTTTGCATGCATCTAATCCAAACCTGCTGCAGCTGGACCACAGCCATTCTGGTCGGTGTCTGCTGCTTTACTTATCTGTCTTTCTTCCATTGTAAGTGTCTTTGTGAAGTTTTACAATGTGGCATGATACAAGGGACAGCTATTCTTTCCTTGAGAAGTAGTTATATTTTAATGTTTAATATGTTTAAAATGTAATTTCTCTCTAATACTTTACATGCTTATGGTTGAAATGAATTAACTTAGTTTTCCAAACTAACAACTGAATATTTTATCAGGTGTACCCATACACACATTGTATTAGGCAAGATTTCCATAGGAGTATAACTGGTAAAGTAGATACATATTGTTGTGGATTGAATCAGAATGGCCACCATATGCTTATATACTTGAATACTCAGTTCACAGTTGATGGAACTGTTAGGGAAGAATTAAGAGGTGTGTCATTGGGGATGAGCCTTGAGGCTTCAAAAGACTCCCTCATTCAGTCTCTCTCTCCCTCCTCCTCCTCCTCCGCCTCCTCCTCCTCCTCCTCCTCCTCTTCTTCTTCTTCTTCTTCTTCTTCTTCTTCTTCTTCTCTCTCTCCCTCCCTCTCCCTCTTCCATCCCTCTCTCTCTTTCTCTCTCCTTCTCTCTCCTTCTCTCCCTCCCTCCCTCCCACTCTCCATCTTTCTCATCCTTGTGCTTGTGTCTCAAGGTGTAAATTCACAGCTATGGGTGCATGGTTTCTCACCGTGATGGTCATGGATGCTAACCCTCTGAAACCATAAGCTCCAACCATAAAGTTTTCTTTTATGAGTTGCTTTGGTCAAGTGTCCTTTCACAGAAATAGAAAAGTAACTGAGTCATATGTAATAATAGGAGATTTATTAGATTATCTTACACAATGTGGGCTGGGTTATCCAGTAATGGCCATGTGCACACTAAAATGAAAAAAAAAATCCTGGTATCTGTTCAGGTCACAAAACTGGAAGCCTCAGAAGCCTCAGACCAGCCCTGGAGGCCTGTAAGTTTCCTTAAGCATCACTGGTATTCAGTCCACATAGGAAGCTGAGCAAGCTGGAGTCCTAACTCAGTAGAGGATTATAGGAGTAGTAATAAATCGACTTTCTCGGGGGTACCAGCTGGAAGGTGTTACCATTTTAAGGGTAAGACTTTCTCACTCAGTCAGTCTTTGGAAACACCTTCACAGACACACCCAGAAGTGTGTCTCTTAGCTTTGTTCTAAGTCTCACATGCACCAAGACCAAAAAGGGGTAAACAAAATAAATACTGATATTAATATAGGCCATCATAATAAAAATACAATGATATATGCCTATAATTTGCTTCAATATTTCTACAGCAAATATAATAATTTATAGTTAAATTTTCTATATAGCGCTCTTTGGCCTCCGAGGCAGAAGCAAGGTGACGAAAGGAACGTCATCCTTTGGAAAGCATCGCAATAAGACGCACACGCTTTGCCACCGCTGTGGCTCTAAGGCCTACCACCTTCAGAAGTCCACCTGTGGCAAGTGTGGCTACCCGGCCAAGCGCAAGAGAAAGTGTAACTGGAGTGCCAAGGCTAAGAGACGAAACACTACCGGGACTGGGCGGATGAGGCACCTGAATGAAAATTGTCTATCGAAGATTCAGACATGGATTCTGTGAAGGGACAACACCTAAACCCAAGAGGGCAGCTGTTGCAGCATCCAGTCCATCTTGAGGAATTTCAGTCAGTCATAAAATAAATGTTCTGGTTTCAAAAGCGAAAAAAAAAAATTCTATATAGCATCTAGTGATTTCTGCAGTTTCTCCAAATCCCAGGCAAAGAAGTGAAAATAAAATGATGAAAACATTTATCACTGTTTTTGTTTAATTAGAGTAAAGATGTTCCACAACCATAACAGATGATCTAAAAATGTTTGAAAATATTCACTAAAACTTTCTTTTTATTAATTGTTTTTAATATAAGAACATATTACTAACAAGGGATTAGTGGTTTTTCAAATGTTCAGTATAAGAATTTCATACATGCTCTTATAGAAACATTTTATGTTTTTAAATATTTACTTGATTTGATTTTTGTGTGTGAGAGTAAGTATGTGCCTGCACAAGTACATGGGGGTACCTGCAAATGACCGATGAGGTCTTTAATCCCCTCAAGCTAGAGTTAAAGGTGGTTTTGAGCAACTTGGAATGGGTTCTGGGAACTGAACTCTAGTCCTCTGCAAAAGGGGCAGGCACTTGTAACTGCTGAGCCATATCTCCATCCCTTTATCTCTGTATCTGTGTCTGTGTTCTTATCTGCCTCTGTCTGTGTCTGTGTCTGTCTGTGTCTGTCTGTGTCTGTCTGTCTGTGTCTGTCTATGTCTGTCTGTATCTGTGTCTGTCTGTGTCTGTGTTTGTGTCTGTCTGTATCTGTGTCTGTCTGTTTCATATGTGTCTGTACCTATACCTATCCTATGCCTATCCCTACATCTGCATGTATTTTTTATAATTTCAATCTAAACTTAGATATATTTTGGTCTAAAAATAAGAAGTATTCTATTGACAAGTCCTGCATTTTAATTTAAAATAAATTACATATTTTTAAGAAAGATAAAACAAAAAATACATGTCTCTATTAATACAAATATCTATCAATCATCTATATTTTTATGAAGTCTATAACATAAATTTTCCACTCTACTAGAGAATCAATCTGTGTCTCCATGGATGCTAAACAAGTGCTCTGTCACTGAATTCCATTCCTAGACCTTTCTACTTTATTTTGAGACAGGATCTCACCATTTTCCCCAGACAGGCCTTGAACTTGCTGCCTTCTTCCTCCTTTAGCCCCCTAGGTAGGCTTAAAGACATGTAATATCATGCCTGGTTTACATAATTCCTAATAATAAGTTGATGTATGCTTTTCAAACTCATAAACCACAGGTATAATTTTAAACTATAACATTGATAGGATTTACAAGGTTACTGTGAAAAAGAGAAATTAAGGGCCACAGGATTTAGAAAATGATCAATTAGGATAATGTTGTAAACAAGAAATTTGGAAGAAGATTAGAAGTTGGAAAAGTAAAAATTTACTGGGTACAAATTGTTCAGTTCTTTACTACTGGATCACGAGTGGCCACATCATACCAAGGAAGCCAACAGCTGGAAGACCCAGGGACAGTCTCTGTGTCTCATCATGTCATAAAAGAACTTGGAACACATTGCTCCGTGGTGTCTACACCCTATTGGTTTTAAGTGTCACTTTTGTAGACATTTTCTAGATTTCTGTTTTTAACCTCAACTTTATCATGTCAGTGTATAGCTATCCATCTTCAGTGAATCAATGAAACAGGAATTGCTGAAAACACATTTCTGATAGATACAATTCTGTGCTCTAGCAGATCAACCAAGCACTTTAATGGGTGGTGAAAACCCTTCCTGCTGAAAGCACTCAGAAGAAATACTGATTGTAGGCTGTGCTGCTCTCACCCAGGTTGAAGAAGGTTAACCATTGGCCCAGCATGTGCACTTCCATGGGATAATAGATTTGTTCATTTGATAACTGGTCGATCGGAAAGCACACGCCTCTCACATAAACGGCAGATGATGTCTAGGAGTCACATAGACCTTCTAGAAAAGATGTGCTAATCAATCTGATATTTAGTAGAGGTCTTACCCATTATCTTGGATGCTTTTGGTTTATGGGAGGGAGCCTGCGACATAATTTCCAATGAACACTGAAACTTAGTGTGTACACTTTCAATCTCTCCTATTTTCATGTGTTTGGACCTGTAATCTTGCCTCCAGTGCATGAATTAGCTCTTCCAATAGCATTTTGTAGATCAGAACAGAAGCAGGAGCTTTCTTTCTTTTTTTAACTGTTGCGGTAATGCCCGCGCTACTGTAACCTGTTCACCATGTCCGAGCAAGGGGCTGTGGATTAAAAAATAAGAGACAAGAGACAGCGAGTCATTCGTCACAGCGGAATGCTGAATGCTGTTTATTGAAAGAGGGAGGAAACCTTAAATACAGTCTTACAGCACAATGGAGGGTCCCCGGAGGGCAGAAGTTCGCTACTGAATGTTCTACATTCTTGCATCTAAGCTGTTTACACCAAATGCAGGATACATGAACAAAGAACCTCCGGTGATAGTTAGGTGGGTCAAGGTCAGCAAGCAAGGTGGCAGCCACTCACAGTGGGGGGCCAGGGCCCACATTTAACCTTAACATTCAGCTTCCTGACTTTTTAAAGATCTTATGCTGACACCAAGAACCTGAGGATGGTCTCAGACGCTTGCAAGCTGAGACCTCTGCAAGCTGAGACCCCAGTTTGATGGTCTTAGGGGAACTGAATTCAACCAACAAGTCCATGAGTAAGCTTGAAAATGGATCGTTCTCCAGGCCAGTTTTGAAATGAGAACAAAACCTGCTCAAGTTTTGATTGTGGATTCATGAGGGGCCCTGAAGCAGACAACTCAACTTTCATACTCGGCCCCTCCCACAGGAGCTGTGAGATAATTAATGTACTTGCTTTTGAAGTTATTAATCTTGGGGATAATTTGTAACACAGAAATAAGTGTTTGTGTGAGTGTTTTAAAATTTAGGATCAGGATCCATCCCTGGTGAATGAGCAAGCTTTTTGGAGCCCACTACCTATGGTGGGACACCTTGCACAGTCTTGAGACATGGGGAGGGGCTTGGACCTGCCTCTACTGAATGTTCCAGGTTCTGCTGACTCCCTATGGGAGGCCTTACCTTCTTGTAGGAGGGAATGGGAAGTGGGTTGGGGGAGAGGCGGGGGGGAGGGAAAAAGAGGATCTGTATTTGGTATGCAAATGAATAAAAAAATTTTCTTAATAAAAATAATTTTAAAAAGGAAAAATTATCAAAGGCAGAGGATTTAAATCATTAGGAATTATATTATAGGAAAATAAAATTCATAAAATAATTTTCTGTTCATAAAAGCCTAAGCTATAGCATGCTGTATCTTTAATTAATAGAAAACTCTATACAAAAAGTAACAACTTGTGGGTCTGTAGAGATGACTCAGTAATTAAGAGTACTGGCTGATTTTCCAGAAGACCCAGGTTTGAGTCTCAGCACCTACACAGAAGCTTACAACTGTCTGTAAATCTATATCCAGGGGATCTGATGCCATCTTTTGATATCTGTAAACACCAGGCATGCACGTGGTACATAAATATGTATGCAGGAACATTTGAACACATAAAATGATAAAAATAAAATTAAAAAGTATCAACTTGAATGATTTTTTATACATCTTGCGAAACTTCAGTTTCATAATGGTGTTAGGAATCAAGCAACAGTTACTAATATCCATTCCTCAAAGATCTATTTTGCAGATTTCTGCTTTACTTCTAGAAGATATGTACAAAGCCCTTCACAGCTAGATTTGTGTAACTTTTAGTAATAATCAACATTATCCAGCATATTTATTTTTTACCATAACTTCTTCACCTGATAAGTGAAAATCAAAAAGGAGAAAACAGAAAGAACTAGGTGAGACTAAGCAATTTGAAAGTATCCTGTAGTTAGAGAGGAAAGATGGCAACAAACACAAATTCATTAACTTTTTGCAGCAAGGAGTCCACTTCTTTCATACCTCCAGTTACTGTGTGCTTCCTTGAGATGGGTTATTTAATTCGGGATTTTAATCCCTTTAAACTGTGGGTGGAAAATACATCGCTTAAAAAATCCAACCATGTATATTATTAATCATCTAGCACAAAATTAACCCCCTTTGGACACTGAAAGCAGTAGCAGTTTTCTACCTCCCCACACAATAATGAACTATTACTGCCCCTTCATAGATTGAAAAGCCCCATTTCTCTAAGTTACTAAACAGTTATTTGTGAGCAATGGGTTCTTAGGACAACTTCATTTGAAAATACCAGGACCCCATTAGCCCTGAGTTCAGGTTCAAATCTGGTCAGCTTTCAGGCCATTTCTATATAAATTAGTGTCTAAAGGGTATTTACTCTACCTCCTCAGAAATGCTCAGGTACAAGGTAATCATTTCAAATTTGGTTACATACTTTGATATGAAGCAGTCTTATACATCCAAGTGTTTGATAAAGAATTTAACCTTGTTTCAAAAAGCGTGTGTGTGTGTGTGTGTGTGTGTGTGTGTGTGTGAGAGAGAGAGAGAGAGAGAGAGAGAGAGAGAGAGAGAGAGAGAGACTGTGTGTGTCTGTGTATGTCTGTGTTGGGAATAACTTCATGTCTGGTAAGAACGTCTTGCTTACCAGTACCTTAGTTCACCAAGGATAGTATTAAAATATCATTCGTGGCTGGATGTCTGCTAATGCCATTAAGGTATTACTTCATATCACTCTGAATAATCCATGTTGACAATAAATTGCTATATCAATATACTTCTATAATAGAGTCTCGGGACAATTTTGAACTTCGAGGTCTAGTGATCTTCACCATTGGCAGTACCTGGAACATGTCCCACACAGGCCAGGAAAATGTGTCTTGAGTACCACACAGAGAAGACGATAGAAGCTCTGAAGTTGGTTCTTCCCAGGACTCTGCAGTCTACACATATGGCCTTGGCTGATTTTAATTTATATTTCTTTCCTGTTATAAACCAGACTACCAGCAGAATAGCTTACAGTGTGTTCTGTATTTGTAGTGAATTTTCAAAACTGAAAGTGGTATTGGAAACTACAGTTGTTTGTTTCCTCTTTCACAATGTTACGATGCAACAATAAATTGAAAAAGTTAAACAGTTATGAGCCTTTAGTTCTGGATTATTAAACTAGTCTGATAATTAGCTTTCAAATTTCATACCTTAAATTTAAGATTTAACATAATAGCTACTGTTTCTGTAACATCTCTGATTATACTATGTAATGTGGGTGAAGTAGTGAGAATCAGGGATACTAGCTAATAACTCATGTTTATATTGCCCACAAGTGCCAAATTCTGAGTCAGATTTTGTTTTATTTCCGAACTCCATCTTTCCCATGCTGGCAGGTGGCCCATGGCACATTAAAGTAGTCCTGCCTTTGAATCCGGTATCTTTTTTGTTTGAATTACCGACTTTGAAAACCTTTCCATTGCATACATTAAAATTTCGTCAGACTAATTATCTTAAAATGGTAATATTAGTTTAGAAGACCTTTCATTTCTCATGATCTCTGTTTTCTTCTGGATTTTTTCTTCTAGAAATTTTGTCTAATTTTGCCATTTTTATTTATTTGTTTGTTTATGTATTTATTTAAATTTGTATTCTTCCCTCATACATTACATCCCAACTGCAGTTTACCCTCCCTCCACTCCTCCCAGTCTCTCCACCCACCTCTCCTCTCCCCAAGATCAACTTCTCCTCTGCTTCCCTTAAAAAAAAAAAAAAAAAAAAGCAGGACTCCCAGGGATATCCACCAAACCTGCCTATAAGACTGTGCACAAACCTCATATCACAGATGGACATGGCACACAGTAGGAGGAAAAGGGTCCCAAGCACAGGCAAAACTGTCAGAGACATGCTAGTCTTTTTAGCTTTGCTATATAACCCATTCTTTTTCCTAGCCTTGCACTGTAACTCTGACTCTGTTATTTTTACTATTATGTCTCATGGTTACAGATAAGTCACCAATGACGTTCTTCCAGCTTGCGCTCTCTTGCTCCTTATCTTGGGGCTTACTCACCTTTTTTATATTTGATAATACCAGGCAGTCAGTCTTAAAGAGTTGTTTGTCTCTCATGGCCTCACATTTCTCATGGTCCTCCCTCAGACACGTTCATTATATCCCTTGTCTATATATCCTCAGTTGTCTTTGAGGTTCTTTCCATAATCCTCCCATAGGCCATTTATGTAATAATGGTTTTAACTTGATTCTACCACGGCCTTCAGATCAGGCCCCTTGGCTGAGGTTCAGATGCCACAGGCTAACACAGCTGTCCCCCTGGACAAAGTGCAAATGCATGAAGGTCTCAAGTATGTCATACATGAAACGAACCCACTTGTTTTCTAAACCTTCGCCCATTTCTGTGTTCACTATCACATTACTTCTCCTCACCTCCTATCCTGCCTAAGTCCTCTTTAAAATTCTTTCCCCTTCCACTGTATTGTTTGTGACTTCATCATTACCTAAAAATATTGCCAAAATTCTTGCCTCTCCCCTCCTCACTGATATCTGCAGTATCTTGTACAGAAGAATATGCACTTTGTCATCTAGGAGACCAGGAATCATTTAAAATATTTGAATCATAAGGTAGAAAAATTATTCTTTTTTGATGTATTTAATTTATTTTATTTTATTTTACAATATAATTCAACTTTACAT
>CABHPQ010158842.1:0-41278 GCA_902168405.1 Peromyscus aztecus
AATTTAAATATGGTAAGCATGCCCAGCCTTTATCTCTTACCCTTTTTTGAGACTTAGGTCTCACTTTGCAGCCCTAGCTGGTGTCGAACTCCCTATATAGACTAGAATGGTTTCAAACTCAACATAGATTTCACCGGCCTCTGCATTCCAAGTGTTGGGATTAAAGGAGTGTGCCACCACACCCGAACTTATCTCCCATTTTTTAAAATGGAAAATTAGAATGGAATGAACGCTTACTAAACTAAAAGCCTAACACTGGCTCTTTCACAATTCAAACAAAAACAACAACAACAAAACTACCTGGGTGGTAAATATCTATAATCTTGATTTTGCCCATGAAAAATCTCGCGTTAAGAAAAAATTCTTAATCTGTTTCTTCAATGCCCCGTCTTCTCAAGTTGACTCAATAATGCCATTGCAAACAGTCATTGCAAAAAAAAAAAAAAAGGTAAAATTCAACCCTTGCCAACTAGATAATACACAGTGATACTACCTACTTTGAGGCTCTCATATCTGTTTTACAGACCACAAATTCACACTAAAACAAGCATAGGAAGCGGGCATGGTGGTGAACACCTTTAATCCCAGATTAGAGGCCAGAAGAGGGTATCAGATCCTCTGAAACTGTAGTTACAGATGATTGTAACCCATCATGTGGATGCTGGCAACCTAATCAGGGTCCACTAAAAGAGCAGCCAGTGCTCTTAACAGCTGAGCAGCTATCTCTTTAGCCCCTTATCATTATTTTTTATTTCTTATTTATAGATCTTTCTCCAGTAGAATGCAAGCCCATGAAGTCTGGGTTATTTGTGTTTTCCTCACTTTATTCCAAGACAATAGAAAAATCAGTAAATGTTTGTGGAAAGAACAAATGACTGAGAGGTAAAAATGTATATGTGATGCACAAGTGTGTATGTGTCTGTGTGTAATTATAGAGCATCATTTCATATCTACTAGCCATGGTCATTTCCTCATTTAAAAACTTCTATTTTCAGCCAGGTGTGGTGGTACACACCAGAAATCCAACTCAGAAGGAGGCTGAGGTAGTAGGATCTGGAGTCAAAGGCCAGTCTGGATACACAATGAGTTTGTGGCCAGTCTGAGTGATAGGGTAAGTAAGACATTGCCTCAAACAAATAAACAATTAAGACCTTCTTAAATACCTTTTCTCATATCTAGTGACTTAACTGTCTCTTAGCAGAAGATAATTCTTTTTAAAAAAAAACTAATTTTTGTTGGGCATGGTGCTGCACACCTTTAATCTCAGAACTCAGGAGGCAGAAGAAGGCGTACTCTGTGAGTTCGAGGCCAGCCTGGTCTACAAAGAGAGTTCCAGGACAGTCAGAGCTATTGAGCTATTACACAGAGAAATCCTGTCTTGAAAAATTAAAAAAAATTATTTTTATTATTGATTTTGTATGTGTGTGTGTGGATCTGGGGTGGGAGGTATTGTACACATGCGTGCAGATGCCTGAGGAGGCTAGAGGCATGAAATCTTTCTGGAGCTGTAGTTATAGGTAGTTGTTAACCATCTGATATGGGCACTGGGAACTGAACTTGAGTATTCTGGAAGAGCAGCAGAATACACTCTTAACCACTGAGCTGTCTTTCTAGCCCAGAAGGTAATACATACAAAGAATATTTATCTTCCAAGGTGTGTTGATGGTATAGAGGTATGTATAGCTGCTTTCCAAAGAATATTTATCTTTTGTTAAATGTTGCATTTAGTTTAGCTTCTTTAATGTTCTTGGTCTATGCCATTATAAACTTTAAATTTTCATGCAATCAAATCTATCATTTTTCCTTCATGACTTCTGAGTTTTTCTTTGTAGTCTAAGAAGCCTCACTCTATTCTTTATGTGGTGGTTTGAAAAAGAATGGCCCCACAGGCTCATATATTTAAATGCTTAGTCATCAGGGAGTGGCACTACTTGAGAAGGATTAAGAAGTGTGGCTTTGTGGGAAAAAGTATGTCACAAGGGGGTGGGCTTTGAGGTTTCAAAAGCCCACACCAGAGGAGCATGTCTTGCTCTCCCTCTCTCTGCCTATGGATCAGGATGTGCCTCTCAGCTACTGCTCCAGCCACTGCCTGTATGCCTCCATGTCCCTTTCGTGATATAATGGACTAAACCTCTGAAACTGTAAGCAAGCCCCCCAGTTAAATGCCTTGCATGGTGTCTATCCTAACAGTTCCTTATCTGAGGCTAAGCATCTGAAACTGTATGCAAGCCCCCAATTAATTGCATTTTTTAATAAGAATTGCCATGGCGGGTGGTGGTGGTGGTGGTGGGAGAAGGAGGAGGAGGAGGAGGAGGAGAAGGAGGCCGCGGCCCCGGCGGCGGCGGAGGACGGCAGCAGCAGTGGCGGCGGCACACGCCTTTAATCCCAGCACTTGGGAGGCAGAGCCAGGTGGATCTCTGTGAGTTTGAGGCCAGCCTGGTCTACAGAGAGAGATCCAGGACAGGCACCAAAACTACACAGAGAAACCCTGTCTCAAAAAAAAAAAAAAAAGAATTGCCTTGATCATGGTGTCTCTTCACAGCAATGGAACAGTGACTAAGACACCTTAGAAGAACAAATTCCCAGTAATTATATAAGTCTCTAAATATTTTTAAATTTTTATTTACAACTGTCCTAATTACTTTTAATTGTCAGCTTGACACAGCCTTAAGTCATCTGAGAGCCTCAGATAAGGAACTGTCTGGATCATACTAGCCTGTAGGTGTGATGAAATAACAAATGACTAACAGGTTAAAATGTGTATGTGAGTGCACATGTGTATCTGTGTATGTCTGTGTGTATATATGTGTGTGTGAGAGAGAGAAAGAGAGAAGGAGAGAAAGAAAAGGAGAAAAGGTGAGTAGTGTTGCACACATGAGTGCAGATCCCCAAAAGGCATCAGATCCTCCCAGAACCAGAATTACAGGCAATAGTAAACTGTCTGACTTGAGAACTGGAAACTAAACCAGGAAGTGTTGTTACGGAATATTATTTTAACTGGGCAAAGATGAGTAACATTTGTTTATGCTGCAGAATATTACTTTAACTATGTAAATGTTGTTACTTTTGTTTATGCTACATTTATTTAACAATGTAAGGATGTGTGTTTAATTAAGTAAAGATGTGTTGCATCTCCTTCACCTTGCTTGCCTAAGGCACCTGATTGGTCTAATAAAAAGCTGAGCAGCCAATAGATAGGCAGGGCTCACATGCAGAGAGAATAAACAGGAGGAGAAAACTAGGCTCAAGAGAAGAGGAGGAAGAACAAAAAGGAGAAGAAGGAGGAGCGAATGAGGGACATGGCTGGGGTCAGAAGCCAGGCAGCTATCAGCCAGCCAGACATAGAGACAGCAAGAAAGTAAGAAAAGGTAAAAAGCTCCAAGGCAAAAGATAGATAAAGAGAAACAGGTTAATTTAAGTTAAAAGAACTAGCCAGAAACATGCCTAAGTAAGGCTGAGCATTCAAAACCAATAATAAGTCTCTGTGTCATGATTTGGGAACTGGTTGGTGTCCCAAAAGGAAAAGCTTGGTACAAAGTGTCTTTATTATAATTGATGTAGGAGGGAGGGCCGTGCCCACTATGGACAGTATCATCCCTGGGCAGGTGGTCCTGGACAATAAAAGAAAGCTAACTAAGCCATGAGCAAGCTAGCAAGCACTGTTATTCCATGGTTCCTTTCTCCAAGTTCATGTCTCCAAGTTCCTGCTTTGACATCTCTCAGTGATGAATTGTAACCTGGAAGGCTAAACTTAATAAATGCTTTCTAACCCAAGTTTCTTTTGGTCATGATGTTTGATCACAGCAACAGAATGCAAAGTAGAACACCATCACAGTTTTCCTGTCTATATGTAAATATTTAGTCAATGTAACATTTTTGAGATAATATCTGGCTTCATTTTCTTACAAATGAATAAAGTCAATCACAAGAATTTCAAGTGTTAAAAGCAAACCATCCTTTCCCCATAACTGACTCATATCTTCCCTTTAAAATAAATAAATAGCCCTCCCCTGGGCTCAATATTCCAGCCCACACCTTAGGCAGAAGACTTCTGCTTTACTAGAGGCCACACTGGTACTAGGGACACCAGAGACCAAGTTGGTACTCAGAACCACAGAGGTCCTACAGGTACTTGGAACCCTAGAGCAATGTTGGCACCTGAAACATCAGAGTCCCACAGGAGGCAAAAACCTCAGTGGAGACACCCTACTGTACCTGAAGACTCCCTGGTCTAGAACCCCAGTCCCCCCAATCCAGAAGACCAGAGGGGAAACATAAGCTAAGGGAAAAACATCCATCTAACAAAATAAACTCAAAAGTCAGCACCTAAACCTCTAACAACCCCAAACCAAATGGCTAGAGACCAGTGTAAGAAGACAATCAACAACATCCACAGCACATGGCACCACCAGAGCCCAGCCTGCCTACATTAGCAAGCCCTGGCTATTCCACCACAGCTGAAGCACAAGAAAATGACCTCAAGTCCAATCTTATGAAGATGTTAGAGGCCGTTAAAGAGGAAATGAGGAAATCTCTTTAAGAAATCCAGGAAAATATAAACAAACAGGTGAAGGAAATGAATAAAACCATTCAATACCTAAAAATGAAAATAGAAGCCATAAAGAAAACAGAAACTGAATCGATCCTGGAGATGGAAATTATAGGTAAGTAAACAGGAACTACAGACACAAACATCACCAACAGAATACGAGAGATAGAAGTGAGAATCTTGGGCATGGAAGAGATGACAGAAGAAATTGATACACTGGCAGTAGAAACTGTTAAATCTAAAAAGTTCCTGTCATGGTTTAAAAGAAAATGGTCCCCAAAGGGAGTGGCACTATTAGGAGGTGTGGCTTTGTTGGAGAAGGTATGGCCTTGTTAAAGGAGGCAGGCTTTGAGGTCTCATATATGTTCAAGCCATGTGCAGGGCCTCAGACCACTTCCTGTTGTCAGTGAATGTAAGAAGTGAATGTCAAGATGTAAGAACTCTCAGCTCCTTTGCTAGCACCATGTCTACCTGCATGCTGCCTTGCTTCCCACCATGATGATAATGGACTGAATCTCTGAACTGTAAGCAAGCCACCACAATTAAATGTTTTCCTTTATAAGAGTTGCTGTGGCCATGATGTCTCTTCATAGCAATAGAAACCCTACGACAGTTCCTAACATAAAACATCCAGGAAACCTGGGCACTATGAAAAGATCAAACCTAAGAATATTAGGAATAGAAGAAGAAGAAGATTCCCAGCTCAAAGGCCCAGAAAATATTTTCAACAAAATAATAGAAGAAATTTTCCATAACCTAAAGAAAGAGATGCCTATAAATGTATAAAAGTTTACAGAACACCAAATAGATTGGACCAAAAAAGAAAGTTCCCTGCCACATAATTATCAAAACACTACGTTGTAGTGATATTTTATTTGTGCTCTAACAGATAAAGCTTGCCTGGGCATCAGAAGACAAATGCAGCTACTATATTAAACATAGATGTCAGGCAGAGGTAGCACACGCCTTTAATCCTAGCATTTGGGAGACAAAGATGCATCCGGATCTCTGTGAGGCCACACTAGGAACAGAGCCAGGTGTGGTGGCACACGCCTTTAATCCCAGCGCTAGTTAACCATAGCGGTCTGGAGGAAGTGATAGAGCTGGGCAGAAAGAGGAAGCGATGTAGCTGGGCAGAGAGAGGAAGTAAGATGACAGGGCACAGAAAGGTATAAAGGCGTGAGTATACAGGAGATAGCTCTCTTGGGCTGAGGATTTCTTAGAGGTAAGAACTTGTGGCTGGCTTGTTCTATTCCTCTGATCTTTCAGCTTTCACCCCAAAATCTGACTCTGGGTTTTTTTTTATTAATAAGACCATTTCAAAATTCATGTTACACTAAGTGTACAGAAAAAAGAAAGACTATTAAAAGTTGCAAAGGGAAAAGGCCATGTAACATACAAATGCAGATCTACTAGAATTACACAAGACTTCTCAACAGAGACTCTAAAAGCCAGAATGGCCTGGACATATGCCCTGTAGACTCTAAAAGACCACAGATACCAGCCCAGACTACTACACCCAGCAAATATTCAATCACCACAGATGGAGAGGACAAGATATTCTGTGAAAAAGTCAAATTGAAGCAATATCTATCCACAAAACAGACTTACAAAAGAAACTAGAAGGAAAACTCCAAGCCAAGGAGGTTAACTAAACTCAAGAAAACAGAAAATAAATAATTTCATATCAGCAAAACCAAAAGAAGGGAACCGCGCGCGCGCGCGCGCGCACACACACACACACACACACACACACACACACACACACACTACCACTACCACAAACAATATTAAAATAACAGGAATAAACAATCATTGGTCACTAACATCTCTCAATGTCAATATTCTCAATAAGAAGACAATAAATTCCCAATAGAAAGTCACAGGCTAAAAGAATGGATGCAATAACATGATCTATCCTTCTGCTGCATACAAGAAACACACCTCAACATCAAGGAAAGACATGACCTCAGAGTAAAGGGTTGGAAAAAGATTTTCCAAGCAAATGGACCCAAGAAAGAAGCTATTCCATTCCAGTATTTAACTAAGTATAGCCATTCCAATATTTAACAAAATAGAATTCCAACAAAAATTAATCAAAATAGAAAAGAAAGTATACTTCATACTCATCAAAGGAAAGGATACTTCATACTCATCAAAGGAAAAATCCATCAAGATGAAGTCTCAGTTCTGAACATCTATGCCCCAAATGCAAAGACACCCACATTTCTAAAAGAAACATTACTAAAGCTTAAATCCACATCAAACTCCACACATTAATAGTGGGAGACTTCAATACACACTCTCACCAATAGACAAATTATCCAGACAGAAACTAAACAGAGAAATAATGGAACTAACAGACATTCTGACTCAAATAAACATAACAGATATCTACAGAACATTTCACCCAAACACAAAAGAATATACCTTTTTCTCAGCACCTCATGAAACCTTCTCCAAAATTGACCATATACTCAGTCACAAAGCAAGTCTCAACAGATACAAGAAAATAGGCATAACAGCGTGAATCCTATCCAACCACCATGGATTAAAGCTGGATTTTGACAACAACAGAAACATCAAATAAGCCTACAAACTGATGAAAATTAAACAACTCTTTACTGAATTTCTACTAGACCAAGGAAGAAATAAAAAAAACTAAAGACTTCCTAGAATTCAATGAAAATGAATGCACAACATACCCAAACTTATGAGACACAATGAAACCAGTGCTAAGAGGAAAAGTCATAGCACTAAGTGTCTTTATAAAGAAATTAGAGAGATCTCATACTAGCAACTTAATAGCACACCTGAAAGCTCTAGAACAAAAAGAAGCAGACACACCTAAAGGGAGTAGATGGCAGGAAATAATCAAACTCAGGGCTTAAATCAATAAAATAGAAACAAAGAGAACAATTCAAAGAATCAATGAAACAAAGAGTTGATTCTTTGAGAAAAATCAATAAGATAGGCAAACCTTTACCCAAACTAACTAAAGAGCAGAGAGAAAATATCCAAATTAATAAATCACAAAGGAAAAGGGTGCCATAATAATAGACAGCAAGGAAATCCAAAGAATCATCAGGTCATACTTCAAAAACCTGTACTCCAAAAAATTGGAAATTCTAAAAGAAATGGACAAATTTCTTGATATACCACTTACCTAAGCTAAATCAAGATCAGATAAAAATTTAAATAGACCTATAATCCCCAGTGAAATAGAAGCAGTCATTAAAAGTCTCCCAACCAAAAACAGCCCAGAGCCATATGGCTTTAGTGCAAAATTTCACCAGACTTTCAAAGAAGAGCTAATACTCTTCAAATTATTCCACAAAATAGAAACAGAACGAACATTGCCAAATTCATTTAATGAGGCCATAGTCAGCCTAATACCCAAACCACATAAAGACTCAGCAAAGAAAGAATTACAGATCAAGTACTCTCATGAATATTGATGCAAAAATACTCAATAAAATACTCAAAAACAGAATCCATGAACATAAAACAAAGATCATCCACCATGATCAAGTATGCTTCATCCCAGAGATGCAGGGGATGGTTCAACATATGAAAATCTGTCAATGTAATCCACCATATAAACAAACTGAAAGAAACACACACACACACACACACACACACACACACACAATCATCTCATTAAATCCTGAAAAAGCCTTTAACAAAATCCAATACCCCTTCATGATAAAAAGTTTTAGAGAGATCAGGGATACAAGGAACATAGCTAAACATAATACAGGCAATATACAGCAAACAACAGCCAACATCAAATTAAATGGAGAGAAAATTAAAGCAATTCCACTAAAATCAGGGATAAGACAAGGCTGTCCACTCTCTCCATATCTATTCAATACAGTACTTGAAGTTTTAGCTAGAGCAATAAGACAAACAAAGGAGATCAAGAGGATACAAATTGGAAAGGAAGAAGTCAAAGAAGCATTATTTGCAGATGATATGATAGTATACATGAGTGACCACAAAACTTCTACCAGGGAACTCCTACAGCTGATAAACATCTTCAGCAAAGTGGCTGGATATAAGATTAACTAAAAAAAAAAATCAGTAGCCCTCCTATATACAGGAAATCAGGAAAACAACTCCTTTCAGAATAGCCACAAACAATAGAAAATATCTTGGGGTAACTCTAACCAAGCAAGTAAAAGATCTGTGTGACAAGAACTTCAAGTCTTTGAAGAAAGAAATTGGAGACGATATCAGAAGATGAACAGCTTCCCCATGCTCATGGATCAGTAGGATTAACAGAGTAAAAAATGGCAATCTTACCAAAAGTAATCTACAGATTCAACCCAATCCCCATCAAAATTCCAACACAATTCTTTACAGACCTTGAAAGAACATACTGAACTTCGTATGGAAAAAAACAAAAAACCCAGGATAGCTAAAACAATCCTGTACAATAAAAATTTCTGGAGTTATCACCATCCCTGACTTCAAGCTCTACTACAGAGCTATGGTAATAAAAATAGAATGCTATTAGTATAAAAACAGACACATTGATCAATGGAATCAAATCAAAGACCTAGATGTAAACTCATACACCTATGGACACCTGATTTTTGACAAAGGAGGCAATACTATACATTGGAAAAAAAGAAAGCATCTTCAACAAATGGTGCTGGCATAAGTGGATGTCAGCATGTAGAAGAATGCAAATAGATCCATATCTTCCACCCTGCACCTCAAGTCCAAGTGGATCAAAGAGATCTCAACATAAAACCATATACACTGAACCTGATACAAGAGAAAGTGGGAAACAACCTTGAATGCATTGACACAGGAGACAACTTCCTGAACAGAACACCAACAGCACAGATACTAAGATCAACAATTAATAAATGGGAACTCATGAAACTGAAAAGCCTCTGTAAGGCAAAGGACACCATCAATAGGACAAAACAGAAGCATACAGAATGGGAAAAGATCTTCACCAACCCCACATATGACAGAGGCTTAATATCCAAAATATATAAAGAACTCAAGAAACTAGACATAAACAAACCAAATAATCTAATTAAAAAATGAGGTACAGATCTAACCAGAGAATTCTCAACAGAGGGATCTCAAATGGTAGAGAAACACTTAAAGAAATGTTCAACTTCCTGAACCATCAGGGAAATGCCAATCAAAACAACTCTGAGATTCCATCTTACACATGTCAGAATGGCTAAGATAAAACACACAAGTGATGCTGGGTGGTGGTAGATGCCTTTGATCCCAGCACTTGGGAAGCAGAGGCAGGCTAATCTCTGTGAATTCGAGGTCAGCTTGGTCTACAAAGTGAGTTCCAGGATGCTAGAGTTGTTACACAGAGAAACCCTATCTCGAAAAACAAACAAACAACAACAAACACCCCCCCCCCCCCCAGTGACAGCTCATACTGGAGAGGATGTGGAGCAAGGGGAACACTCTTCCATTCCTGGTGGCAGTGAAACTTGTACAACTACTTTGGAGATCAATATGGCAGTTTCTCAGAAAATTGGGAATTGATCTACCTCAAGACCCAGCTATACCACTCTTGGGCACATACCCAAAGGATGCTCTACCATACCACAAGGACACTTGCTCAACTATGTATTGTGTACCAATTTTGTATATTGATATGAATTTGAGATTGATTTTGTTAGAAAATACTGTGCATATATTTCTAATCTTGTTCAAGGTATTGTATTTATATAGTTCATTTAACAAGGTAATGTAATTTGCTAGTCCTTGAAAGTTATTATTATCAACTAATTAGGATATAAAGAAATATAAGTTAGTAATTAGTCATTACAATCAAACTTATAGTCATATTAGGTATGTTTTCAAGGTCAAACAGAAATATATTTTAGATAGGTCATCTTCAAACACTTCAGAGATCTACAGAATAAGTCATTTAAGATGATTTAATGACAGATTTTTTTCTTTTTTTATGACTATGAGAAATGTCTGCTCCTGGCAGTACCAATCTACTTCAGAGAAGATGATGGGCATTAAAGAAACTCTATTTGGAGTTTACTTTCATTGTGGCAAAAGTTAGCCACTGGGTAAGAAAGTTCCCTTGCATCGACTGCTGACAGTATGCTGTCCAAAATGGACAAGCAGGACACAAAAAAAAAAGGACTGCCAATCCTTGCCAAGACAAGGTAGGAAGGCTCTTTAGAAAATCCTGCTTCACAGATGAGTCTGTCAGATATGCTAAGCCTGTAGGCCAAAGAGGATACCCCAACGTTGCAGAGAAACATCGGATGACTGTCCAGGAAGCTAGCTGTTTCTGTCATAACTCACATTTTTTTGGAAGTCGCTTGTTTGCACTTCCTGTTTAACTAAGTAATATTATTTCCTTCTCAGGTCTCTGGGGAAGTTGAATATTAGATAGTTATGTTATAGTTTTCCTTGTTAAGAAATTCAGAAAAGAAACTTACTAAGAGATGTAAAGTGTATAAGTTTGGAAGACATAAAAGACAGTTTTTGGTTGGTAATACAAGTTAGGATAGAAGGTAAATTAGATACAATCCTTTGGCTTCACCGAAATAGGATAGACAATGGAATATTTTCTCTGAATTTGTCAAATGCAAATAGACTAGACATTGTTGATGTATTTATTGCCTGTATATATTGTATATAGTTATTGTACTTATTGTATACAGTTTTTCTTATATTAGTTATAACTTCTTTTATTTTTGACAAAAAAGAGAAATATGCTGATATTTTATTTGTACACCCCAATAAAGGTTATCTGAGGAACAGAAGAAAAAGCCAGCCACTATATTAAATATAGAGGTCAGGCAGTGGTGGCACATGCCCTTAATCCTAGCATTCGGGAGGCAGAGATTTATCTGGATCTCTGAGTTTAGGGCCACACTGGAACAGAGCCAGGCATGGTGGCACATGCCTTTAATCCCAGCACTAACCATGGAGGTCTGGAAAGTCTATACAGACAGACAGGAAGTGACAGAGCTAGGCAGAAAGAGGAAGTGATGTAGCTGGGCAGAGACAGGAAGTGAGATGGCAGGGACAGAAAGGATATAGGCATGAGTATACAGGAAGTGGCTCTCTTGGGCTGAGGATTTCCTAGGGTAAGAACTTGTGGCCATGGCTTGTTCTGTTCCTCTGATCTCTTAGCTTTTACCCCAATATCTGGCTCTGGGTTTTTTTGTTTTTTTTTTAATCAATTTGTCCTACAACTGTGTTCATAGCAGATTAATTTGTAATATCTAGAACCTGGAAACAACCTAGATGTCCCTCAACTGAAGAATGGAAAAAATAAATGTGGTACATTTACACAATGGAGTATTAATGTGTTAAAAATAATGACATCATGGAATTTTCTGGCAAATGGATGGAACTAGAAATGATCATCCTGAGTGAGGTAACCCAGACCCAGAAAGATAAACATGATATGTACTCACTTATAAGCAGATATTAGCTGTTTAATAAAGGATTACCATGCTACAATTCACAAACCAAGAGCAGCTAAGTAACAAGAAGGGCTCAACGGGGGATGCATGAATCTCACTATGAAGATAAAATAGAATAGACATCCCAGGTGGACATGGGGGAGGTATCTGGATGAGAGTGGGGTGGGGATGGGAACAGGAGGGATCAAGTCAGGGAAGGATGAAGGGAGAGAGTACTGTGAAAGACAACTGGAATCAGGGGGCATCTCTGGGATGAGTTAGAAACTTAGTGCAATGGAAACTCCCAGGAATCTATGAGTGACCCTAGCTAAGACTCCTAGCCAATGGGGGAAATATAGAGCCTAATCCAGTCATCTACTGTAACTAGGCAAGACTTCCAGTGGAGATATCAGAACTCCAACCCAGCCACACAACCTTCAACCTATAATTTGTACTGCCTACAAGATGTACTTGGGTAAAGGTGGTGCAGAAATCGTGAGAGTGACCAACCAATGACTGGTCCAGCTTGAGACCCATACCATGAGAGGGAGCCTGCCCCTGACACTACTTGGAGGGCCAGGACCCAGAGGCTGGATAGCCCAGAGACCAAGAATAGAACTAAAAACAACTGGCAAAAAAACAAAAAAAGTTGATGAAACGATTCTTAATGGCCAGGTGGTGGTGGTGCATGCCTTTAATACCAGCACTTGGGAAGCAGAGGCAGGTGGATCTCTGTGAGTTCTAGGCTAGCCTGGTCTACAGAGCAAGATCCAGGACAGGCACCAAAACTATACAGAGAAACCCTGTCTCAAAAAAAGGGGGGAAAAAAAAGAAAGAAAGAAAAAGAAATGATTCTCAATTATATTCTGCTATACTCATAGATTGGTGCCTAGCCCAGTTATCATCAGAGAGGCTTCATCCGCAACTGATGGAAGCAGATGCATACCCACAGCCAAACATTAGGAAGAGCTCAGGGAATCCTACCGAAGTGGGGAGGATTGTAGGAGCCAGCGGAGTCAAGGACACCACAAGAAAGCCCACAGAATCAACTAACCTGGGCTCATAGAGGCTCACAGAGAATGAACCACCAACTAGGGAGCCTATATGGGACTGACCTAGACCTTCTGCCCATATGTTACAGGTTGGTCTTCTTGTGGAAATCGTAACAGTAGGAGCAGGGGCTGTCTCTGACTCTGTTGCCTGCTTTGGGGACCCTTACTTCCTACCAGGTTTCCTCATCTAGAATTCATAGGAAAGGAGGTGTCCAGGCTCACTGCAACTTGATATGCATGCCATGTTTGGTTGATATCCATGGGAGGCCTGCTCTTTTCTGAAGAGAAACAAAAAAGAAGTAGATGGGGAGGAAGAGAGGCAGAGTTGGGGATGAGAGAGGAGAAGGGAAGGGAAACTGTAGTCAGGATGAAAAAAACAAATGAATAACTGAAAAATAAACAAATAAATAAGGGCCAGTGAGATGGTTGGCTGGTAAAAGCACCAGCTGCCAAACCTGATGAATTTGATCCCTGGAACCACATAATGGAAGGAATGACCTGACTCAAGTAAATTCTCATCTCTACACAAAAAAAACACAAACTATCTAGTTCTAGTTTTACTGATGAGTCAGTGTCATTTGGTCATTCATTTATTGACCTAATAAATATGCATTATACATATTTATGTACACAATATGAAGTTTCCTTTATATTATAAATTGTGACATCCTAAAAATCCTAGATAAGGAGAAATTATATCTCCTAGAACTACACAGGACTAGTAAATTCATAGAAACAAACTTTTAAAAGCATACTACTAGCCCAGTACCATCATCCTTCATGGGTCCTAACTCCCCAGGAGGTCATATTCCTCAGCTTAGATCAATCACCCTGGGGTCAGAGACTAGGCAATCAAGAATTATCTATATAGCTAGGAGCCAATCCTAAGCTGCTCACCCCACATTCCTCACCCTAGGCTCTCCCTTCACCCCTGCCCTGTCTACCTCAGGACTGACCTAAGTGCTTATCTCCACACATGTAATACTTCCTGTCTCCAAGACTTATACATCTAGTAAATTTTGTTTCCTGGGCCTCACCTCCGTGGCTATTTTGGGGCAGCACCTGACTAACCATTTCCTAAAGGAACACAGAACAAATTGTCACTGTGGGGATTGTTGTTGAGCTATTCTTGGTGTCAAGGAGTCAGTGGCAAATCAAAAGGCAACACCAAGTCCTGCACTCAGGGCACATGTAGCCTTGCACAAGAAGATAAACAATTAACAGGTATATGTCAAAGAAAGTTGTGCAGAAAACCAAAACAAGATCCCAAAACTAAGACAAAAGATGCTATAAGCCGTCAACTGATGGTAAAGGAATATGTTGCTGAAGAAGAGACATTTGAGCAGAGAGCTTATTAAGGGGTGTGAATACATAGCATAGACATCTGAGTGGAAAAAACATCAAACAAGAAAGCTCTGAGACGAAAGCCAGCTTGGTACATTTGAGGGCCAGTCCCAGTCCCAGCTTGAGTAAGAGGGGACATAGGAGATGGGTGAAGAGGAACTGTATGAATATGCCAGGGATGCCATAACAAAGTACCACAGGCTGGGTGGCTTAGCAGGATCAGAATCATGAGCCACAAAACAACTTTTTTGTTGTTGTTTGTTTGTTTTTTTTCAAGATAGGGTTTCTCTGTGTAGCTTTTGGAGCCTGTCTTAGAACTCACTTTGTAGACAAGGCTGGCCTCGAATTCACAGAGATCCACCTGCCTCTGCCTTCCAAGTGCTGGGATTAAAGGCGTGGGCCACCACCACCTGGTTACAAAACAACTTTTAGTCAAGAGTGAGCCATGATTGTGGCATTAGAACTGGAAACTTCCTATCTCCTAGCAGCAAGGTAGTTGTCTTAGTTGGGGTTTCTATTGTTGTAAAGTGACACCATGACCACAGCAACTCTTATAAAGGAAACATTTAACTGGGGCTGGCTTACAGTTCAGAGGTTTAGTCTATTATCATCACAGGGGGAAACATGGCAGCACACAGGCAGACATCGTGCTGAAGAAGGAGCTGATAATTCTATATCTGGATCAGCAGGTAGCAGGAAAATAGAGGCAATAGGCCTGACTTAAGCATCTGAAACCTCAAAGACCACCCCCAGTGACACACTTCCTCCAACAAAACCACATCTACCGCAACAAGGCCACATCTCCTAATAGTGCCACTCACAAGCATTCAAATCTAAGTCTACGGAAGCCATTCTTATTCAAACTACCACAGTAATTATAGTGACATCAAAGACTCCTTGTGTTTGTAGCAATGCTGGTGTATACAACCTATGACTCTGCCAGCCATATAAAAGTATAGTATGTAAACTTATGTACAGCACATAATGAGTAACAATGATAACAAGTGACTATCATCATTTGATATATTTGATAAACTCTACTATGTTTGTTGATATTATTTTATTTCTGGGTTGTTTTGTATTGTTTTGTTGAGGCTGTGTTTCATCTGTAGTTCAGACTGGCCTCAAATTCATAATCCTCTAGTCTTAGCCTCCCATGTGTTGGGATTTCAGGCATGTACAACCATTCTTGGCTCTGTGACCATTGTTTAGAATGCACCTAAGTTATAAAAAAAGCTTACTGTCTGACAGCATGCCATGACATACCAGCAGCAGTCCTGCATTTAGCATTTCCCATGAATAAGGAGGGCACTTACTGTTTAAGTTTGTGCAACTATACTCTGTTTTTTGCAGTTATGAAATCACCTAAAGATACATTTTTCAGAATGCATTCCTATCATTAAGCAATGCATAACTGTATCTTAGTTTTAGAGGTGGTAGGCCCAAGATCAATGGGTTTCATTCCTCTGAGGCTTCTGTCCTTGGTTCTTACTATGTTCTCACATGGCCTCTTCTCAGTACACAGCATCCCTAGTACCTCTTCCTCTTCTCACAAGGTCACCAATAATATTGGTTTAGAGTTCCATCTTTAATATCTCATTTAACTTTAAACACTTTTTAAGAAGATTAATCTCCAACTGCCGCAACTTTCTAAAGAGCATTAGAGTTGGGGACTTCAACACATGAATATAAGTGAATATGGATATTGGTAAGGACATGACGGTTATAACACTGGCTATTTTAAGGGCTTTAGCTGTGAAAGGTTTGAGGCAAAGTAGTAATACAGCTGAACCTATCCTAGTAACTGTCTATAAATCCTTGGGGAAGTGCATAGCCTGTGAACACCTCCAATGACAGACAACTAAAGAGCCCAGTCCTGTGTAGGTCTCCTTTGGTAATCACAGGAGCTGACAGTTCAAGAGGGTGATGGTCATGGCCAGAGGACAGTGTTCCACAGCATATGCCAAAAGCCAGATTCCCCATGTCTTTTCCTGTTCATGTGTCAAACAATTGCCATTTTGCTTAAGCTGGCTTGAGTTGAAATGCAAAAATATAAGACATCACTAAAGAAGATTCTGTCTCCTGTAACACTGGCTATATCTCTTTATAGCCATAGCTAATTTGCAATCACAAGCAGACAACCTAATTATGAAGCTTCCACTGAGACTAGCAGGAAGAAAAAAGAACGAACATAATGATATTATTAAGCCATTGCAGATCTTTACTAGTCTGAAGCTCACCCTACTTCTAGAATTACTGATGGGAGATGATACATGTCTTTGTTTATATCAGGATCTTCTGTGACATAATCAAAAGTATTCTGTGTTGTGGAATATTAGTTTAAGATGTGTTACATTCATTTATTCTGTGGAATATTTGTTTAATGATGCAAAGATGTGGTGCAATCTTTTATGTCACATTTATTTAACTCTGTAAAGCTGTGTTACTTTGCCTGCCTAAACCCCTGATTGGTCTAATAATAAAGAACCAAATGGCCAATAGCTAGGCTGAAAGGGATAGGTAGGGATGCCAGGCAGAGAAAATAAATAGGAGAAATTTAGGCTCGAGAAGAGGGAGGATGGCAGGGGCCAGACACACATTCAGCCATGGAGTAAGAAGAAAAGAAAGATATGGAGAATAAAGAAAGGTAAAAATCCCAGAGGCAAAACATAGTTAAAGAGAAATGGGATAATTTAAGTTAGAAAAGCTGGCTAGAAACAAGCCAAGCTAAGGTTGGGCATTCATAAGAAAGAATAAGTCTCTGTGTATTTATTCAGGAGGTGAGTGGCAGGCTTCCAATGAGGAAAAAAAAAAACAACTACAATGCTATGTTGTATAATTGGCTACTTCGGACATTTAACTCTTGCAGGAAACCATAATCTTCAGTTCAAGTCATCTGTGTGAAAGCAGCAGGTAAGACCAGAGTCTGCAGAGCATGTCTTTAGTGCCCATAGAGTAACATGAACCTGAGTTAGTCACTAGCTTTGCTTGGCTCTAAAAGTTAAGATTTCTGCCAAGCTAAATTAAGAGCCAGGTCCCTCCTGTTTAAGTTAGACAAAGGCAAATACAATTAGATAATGAACAGGTTTACAGGATGCACATTAGGAATGGACGATGAGTAGACTGCTCCTTTTGACTTGAGTGCCCTGAGACCTAGAGCAAAACTGAAGCCATTCAGAACACAAACAGAGACAGCCCATTTCAAAGAGACAGAAGTGGCATTCAAATTCACCACCGACTTGGGGTGCACTTATTCTAGAAGGCAGTTTAGTATAACAGAACCTTCTGGAAATGTCTATGGCCTGATGCAGTAATTCTGTGGCTAGGAAATGAGCCTAAAAAATGAAGACAACTAGTTATTTACATGGCCAGACTGGCAGTAGTGTCACTGCACAAACCCTTGGGCCTTTATACAGGGCCAAAGGCAAAGCACTGAGGGCGCACCAGACAAAGAAATCAGTGTCTACCTTTGTACATATTTGGCTGAGTGCAAACACCAGAAGCAAGCACTCAGAAACTTTTTTTGTTTTTTTGGGTTTTTTTTTTTTTCAGACAGGTGTCCATGGCTGTCCTGGAACTCACTTTGTAGACCATGCTGGCCTCAAACTCACAGAGATCCTGACCTGACTCCTGAGTACTGGGATTAAAGGCATGCACCACCACCATTGGCTCAAAAACTTTTATATGCCTTGACAGAGAAGTTTGTGTCTGGGTTTTTTCTAGAAAATTATTTTTACTGTATTTCCTAAAAATATTGGTCTGTGAGCTGGGGAGATAGTTCTGTAGTGCTTGCTGTTCAAGCCTGACTTGAGTTCAATCCCCAGCACCTTCAAAAAAAATAATAAAAGCCAGGTATGGTAGCATAGACTTGTAATTCCAGTGCTCAGAACTGTAGAGGCAAAGACAAGAGGATCCTGGGTATTTTTCTAGTTTGCCAGCCTAGCCTAAACTTGCAAGCCACAGGACAATGAGAGAGACTCTGTCTCAAAAAATACGGTAGAAATTCCCAAGGAATAGCAGTGAAAGTTGTTCTCTAGCCTTCACACTTATCATAAGCACTCACATACATACAAGTGCATAAATACATACTAGCATGAACACATTTGTCTGAACTGGATTTATTTTTAATATGGTCCTTTTCCACAGATAGGCACACCTATAGAGATGTTTTAAGAAGGGGTGCCTGACTGGATGCAAGGAGAGAAACTGGTCTGACCAAAGACAAACGCACAGACTGGGATGTTGGCAGTGAGGACACTAAGAAATGGACTAATGAGCTATTAGGAAGAAATGCAGTCTGATTTTGGTAGCACAATATCAGCAGGGAAGAGTGAAGGAAGTATCAAAGGTGCTTCCTCAGCTTATGGCTTACCTAGTTGGGCAGGGGGTGTAGCCTTTTCATTTGATAGGCCACACTCATAGACTGTTAGGTTGGGGGAAGATTCATTAACTCTATCATACTTAGGTAGAGAATCTGAAATGCCTTTGACACAAGGAAGTGCAAACGTAATGTAACTCATTTCATATACAGTCCAGGGCTCACAGGAAACTTAGAAGCTAGAGCTGTCAGTTTGTAAGTCAAACTGTAAGGCTTATAGCCAACAATGAAAATACTCAGGGAGAAAATACTGAGAAGATGTAGAGGCCGAGTACAGTGCTCAAGCAATACTTAATAACAATGAAAAAAGGGTTGATTTTTTGCAGAAACAATCGAGGACAAACCACACAACTGTTTTATATCTATCTAATAAAATATTAACATTTTAGATGTGTAAGATAACTAATGAAGTTTAAAATGTGTATTTTATTTTCTCATTTTCAAACAAAAGCCATATAAGTGTAATTATATATTCCAAAGTCCATATAAAATGTCTGGTGTTAATGGGGGAAGACTGAGGGGATTTTCCTACATTCTTTTTGTTTCTACTTCCTCATTCTTTGTACTGATCATATTTTTACCTTGTGGCAAAATCAAAGTTTTTAAAAAAAATCTCCAACTTGTATGAAGTGAAGTCTACAGTTCTTAGATTTAGAGAGAGAGAGAGACAGAGAGAGAGAGACAGAGAGAGACAGAGAGAGAGACAGAGAGAGACACAGAGAGAGACACACAGAGAGAGAGAGACTCAATACCTTGCCCATGCTGGTTTTGAACTTGTAAACTCAAATGCTCTGCTCACCTCAGCCTCCCAAAAGTAGGCATCACAAGCATATGCCACTCAACCTGGCTGGATTTTCAATTTTATTGGAAACATATAAAGCATAGCAAATAAGAACCCTCAAGTTATGGCTAAAGTTTGCCAGAGTCACCTAAGAATTCTTCGAAAACAAAATCTCTCAGGCATGCTAAATTTGAAAGTGTTTCTAGCCTTCGTCCCTATCTCAATGTGTACTAGATATATATAAGAAAATAATTTACAGAATTAGAAAAGCATGAATGCATTCTTTTTTCCATGTAAAACTGTAACTTTAATATGAGCCACTTCAATTTATGTATATGGTTACAATTGTAGTTCAAGCTTGTTGGACCTACAAAGACAGCCCATAATTTAACTACTGTTTCATATATATATAATATATATATATTTATAATTTATATATAATAATATAATATTACAGAACTTTTTTTTGTTTTGATCTGTTTCACAGCCTCACTCTATATCCCTGACTGGTCCAGGATTTGCTATTTGCTCAGGCTGGTCTCAACTTTACAGTGATGTTACTGCCTCTGTGACTGAGTGATGATAGATGGATTACAACCAGTATGTGCCCCTATCCCTGGCCATAACTACATAACTACATCTCTACATCTGAAGAGATGGCTTAGCAGTTTAGGGCACCGTTGCTCTTTCAGAGGAATCAGGTTTGAATTGCAGCACTCACATGGTGGCTCACAACCATTTATAACTCCAATTCCAGGGAATCTGACCTCTTCTCCTGAGGCATGCACATGGATGCATTATTACAGAGAAAATGTATCTAGGAACCTATCTGTAATTCACATGCAAAAGGCTATTCCCTCATAAAGCAATCAGTAAGAATAAAAGTAACTCATCAGGCATCAACATCTACAGCTTTCCATCTCTTATCTGGAGGCCTTCAGCACATTTCACACCCACCTGGTCAAGTACATCTCTCCAGCCCCAACAATTTCTTATATAATACTCAAGACAAGCTTCAAGGGATGTTAATAAACTTGACAATTTAGAAGTAAAACTATTTATTAAAACATATAAAAATGTAATGAAAGCTGTATGTTATGCCACAAAGGATAATATGAATTTATAAAGAACACATATAAATCAATAAGAAAGCATGAAACACCCCAATAGAAAAATGGACAAAGTATTTGAGTAGGCACTTCACAGCCAAAGAAATAAAAATGGCCAATAAAAATACAACCTGCCTCATTAAGAATCAAGAAAAGCAGACAAAATCTCGATGACAATCAATTAAGTCAATGAATGACCACTGAAGTCTGCTACGGGCATCCAATTGCTGTAAATTCCAGGTATAGCAGTGGGCTGGACCTGCAAACTCCCCATCTCCCACAGCTTCCCCTGTGGTAAAAGTACTTACTGCAGAAAAAGCAGTAGGTGTAGGGTGGAGGAAATGGGGCAGGAGCATGGAGTTTTAAAGGGTTGGACAAGGAAGGACTCACAGACAACCTGAGGAGGTGAGAGAGAGCACAACAGGGATCACTGGGTACAGATCTGTGCTCGCTAGTTTTCATCAAAGCTAAGGTCACCTGAAAAGAGGGAACCTCAACTGAAAACTGTCTCCACTAGTTTGGCCTGTAAGCAAGCCTGTGGAACATTTCCTTGACAGATGTTTGATGTGGAAGGGGTACTAGCCCTGGCCAGGTGGCCCTGGGTCATATAGAAAGCAAACAGCAAGTCATGGAAAAGCAAGCCAGTAAGCAGTATTGCTCCACAGCCTCTGCTTCAGTTCCTGCCTTCAGGTTCCTGCCCTGCTTGAGTTTCTGCCTTAGCTTCCCTCAATGATGGACTGTGATTGGGAAGTGTCAGACAGGGTTTCTCTGTGTAGTCCTGGCTGTCTTGGAACTCGCTCTGTAGACCAGGCTGACCTCGAACTCACAGAGATCTGCCTGCCTCTGCCTCTGGAGTCCTGGGATTAAAGGCGTGCACTGCCCCACCGCCACCGCCACCGCCACCGCCACCCTGCTTCACATAACTCCTTTTCTCCCCAAGTTGCTTTTGGTTAGTGTTTTATCACAGCAACAGAAAACAAATTAGGATGAGACACTCTAGGCAGAAGAAAAGAGAAAGTGCAAAGGTCAGAAGGAAAATTCAAGAAGCAGAGAGACCACACTGCACAAACCAAGTAAAAGTCAAAGAGCAGACGCTGGTGAGGAACCGGTAACAGCAACTCTTGTACACCATTGGTAGGAAGGTACAGTGCAACAGTCCCCTTACAAAACACTTTGTCTTTCCAGCATGACTGTCCTAGGTAGGTCTTCTAGAAAATCTCTTCAACATGTCTCAGGACACAGGTACAAATGTTCCTAGCAGCAGCCCTGGTAGAACTCAATGGGTCACAAAAACAAAAACAAAGGGGCCAGGTGTCTTAGGTAGGATTTCTATTTCAACGAAACACATGACCAAAAAGTAACTTGGAGAGAAAAGCATTTATTTGGCTTACCCTTCTATCTCACTGTTCATCATTGAAGGAAATCAAGACAGGCACTCAGTCAGGAACCTGGAGGCAGGAGCTGATACAGAGGCCATGGAGGGGTGCTGCTTAAGGCTTGCTCTGCCTGCCTTTATATAGAACTTAGTACCACTAGCCCAAGAATAGCACTACCCACAATGGGCTGGGCCCTCCCCCATCAATCACATGGGCTTCAACCCAGAGATGGAAGGGAAGGTTCAACATACGAAAATTGATCAATCTAATCCACCATATAAACAAACTGAAAGAAAGAAAATACATCATCATCTCACTAAATGCTTAAAAAGCATTTGACAAAATCCAACATCCCTTCATGATAAAAGGTCTGGGAGAGATCAGGGATACAATGAACATACCGAAATATAATAAAAGCAATATACAGCAAGACGATAGCCAACATCAAATTAAATGGAGAGAAATTCAAAGCAATTCCACTAAAATCAGGAACAAGACAAGGCTGTCCACTCTCTCCATATCTATTCAATATAGTAGTCAAAGTTCTAGCTAGAGCAATAAGACAACTAAAGGAAACCAAGGCAATACCAATTGGAAAGGAAGAAGTCAAACTTTCATTATTTGCAGATGATACAAAAGTATACATAAGTGACCCCAAAACCTCTACCAGGGAACTCCTACAGCTGATAAACACCTTTAGTAAAGTGGCTGGATACAAGATTAAGTCAAAAAAAGAATCAGTAGCCTTCCTATATACAAATGATAAAGGGGCAGAGAAAGAAATCAGGGAAACACCACCCTTCACAATAGCCACAAACAATAGAAAATATCTTGGGGTAACTCTAATCAAGCAAGTGAAAGATCTGTATGACAAGAACTTCAAGTTTTTGAAGAAAGAAATTGGAGAAGATATCAGAAGATGGACAGCTTCCCCATGCTCATGGATCAGTAGGATTAACATAGTAAAAATACCATGTTTACCATAAAGCAATCTACAGATTCAATCCAATCCCCATCAAAATTCCAACACAATTCTTTACAGACCTTGAAAGAACATACTCAACTTCATATGGAAAAACAAAAAACCCAGGATAGCTAAAACAATCCTGTACACCTGTACAATAAAAGAACTTCCGGAGGTATCACCATCCCTGACTTCAAGCTTTACTACAGAGCTATAGTAATAAAAACAAAATGCTATTGGCATAAAAACAGACACATTGACCAATGGAATCAAATCAAAGACCCAGATGTAAATCCACACATCTATGGACACTTGATTTTTGACCAAGAAGCTAAAACTATACAATGGAGAAAAGAAAGCATCTTCAACAAATGGTGCTGGCATAAGTGGATGTCAGCATGTAGAAGACTGCAAATAGATCCATATCTATCACCATGCACAAAACTCAAGTCCAAGTGGATCAAAGAGACCTCAACATAAAACCAGATACACTGAATCTGATAGAAGAGAAAGTGGGGACTAGCCTTGAACACATTGGCACAGGAGACAACTTCCTGACTAGAACACCAGTAGCACAGACACTAAGATCAACAACTAATAAATGGGACCTCATGAAACTGAAAAGCTGTAAGGCAAAGGACACGATCAATAAGACAAAACAGAAGCCTACAGAATGGGAAAAGATCTTCACCAACATCACTTCCAACAGAGGGCTGATCTCCAAAATATATAAAGAACTCAAGAAACTAGACATAAATAAACCAAATAATCTAATTAAAAAATAGAGTACAAACCTAAACAGAGAATTCTCAACAGAAGAATCTCAAATGGCAGAGAAACACTTAAAGAAATGGACATTGCAGGAAAACCCTCAGAAATGGCTAGCCTGGCTAATGGGAACTCACAGAATCTGAACTAACAACCAGGAAGTCTGAAGGGGACCAACCTAGGCAATCTGCATATATGTGACAGTTGTGTAGCTTGGTCTATATTTGAGACTCCTGGCAATGGGAACAGGGGCTGTCCCTGGTGCTTTGCTTGGCTCTTGAGAACCCAGTCCTCATGCTGGATTGCCTTGCCCAGCCTGAATGGGGAGGGGGAGTGTTTAGTCTTATGGCAACTTGATATGCCATGTTTTGCTGATGTCCATAGGAGGCCTACCCCTTTCTGGGCAGATAAGGAGGAGGGATGGATTGAGGGGGGGCAGTCTGGGGCAAGTTGGGAAGAGGGAGTGGGAGGAGAGGAGGGAGGGGAGGCTGCAGTCTGGAGGTAAAATAAATAAAATTTTAAACAAGAAAAGAATATGCCTTCCAGGCTTGCTTCCAGGTCCATCTTATGGAGGCATTTTCTTAATTGAGGTTCCTTCTTCTCAGATGACTTTAGCTTGTGTCAAGTTGACGTAAAACTATCGGGCACACCAGGTGTGGCAGCACACAGAAGCAAGCAGATCTTTGTGAGTTCCAGGCCACCCAGGATTACACTGTGAGACCCTGTCTCGAAACAAACAAGCAAACAACCAACAATAAAAATCCCCCGAAAGACATGAAAGTGGGAGGGAGGGGTAGGGGTTGATGGGAGGGGGACAGAAGGGAGAATTAAAAACGGGTGTGCCAAACAGTGATGTAACACACTCAGGAGGCAGAGGCAGGTGGATTTCTCAGTTCAAGGCCGAATAGTCTATAGAACAAGTTCCAGGACAGCCAGAACTACACAGATAAATGCTTTCTAGAAAAAAGAGGGGGGTTGGGGGAGTTGTGTGTGGTCAAATGCATCATATACATGTATAAAACTATCAAAGAGTAAATTTTATTTTCAAAAAAGGCACAAAAAGTGTTCTTAACAACACTGGTTTTAATGGCAAAGTTAAAGGCTTTCTTGATTTAATACCATTTTTCTAGGACAGAGTTATGGCAACATAGATGATATATTCATATACTACCAGGGTGCAATCTAACTGAATGAGTTCTAGCTAAAATCTCTAAGTGGATGGACATCAGATATACAATGCTGACTTTTAAACAATCACAGTGAGGGGCAAGAGAAATGGTTCAGTGGCTAAGAGCACTTGCTGCTTTTGCAGAGGGAGGAACCAGGTTCTGTTCCCAGGAACCACATGGCTGTTCACAATCATTTGTAACTCCATTTCCATGGTATCAAACACCCTCTTCTGGCTTCCATGGGCACAAGCTATGTATGGTACATAGGCAAACACTCATACACATAAAATAAAATTTAAAAAAAATTAAAATTGCCAGGCAGTGGTGGCACACGCCTTTAATCCCAGCACGCAGGAGGCAGAGGCAGGAGGATCTCTGAGTCTGAGGCCAGCCTGGGCTACAGAGTGAGTTCCAGGAAAGGTGCCAAAGCTACACAGAGAAACCCTGTCTCAAAAAACAAAACAAAAACAAAAAAATTACAACCATTCTTGTCTCAGTCTCTGGAGAAGTAAGATAACAGGCATGTGTCACCACACCCAGCTTGGACTTATGTGTGTTTGTGTGTCTGTTGGTATGTGTGCACTGGCCAGAGGTCAGTCTTAGGCATGTCATCCTCAAGGGTACTCCACCCTGTCTTTTGAGACAGAGTCTTCCATTGGCCTGGAGCTCACCAATTATGCTATGACAGCTATCAAGTCCCAAGGATCTGCCTGTCTCTTTCTCCCTAGTGTTGGGCTTGTAAGTGTACACCCACCACACACAGCCTTTTTATATGGACCCAGGATCAAACTCATATCCTCATATTTGCAGAGCAAGCACTTTACTAAGCTATTTCCTCAATCCCCTAAACTTAATTTTTTTTCATCTAAAGAAAAGGTGTCATAGTGTAGAGGACGATTTGAGGGAGTGCGTTCTCTCCTTCCACCGTGTAGGTCTGAGAGACTGAACTCAGGTTATTGTCAGGCTTGGCAGCAAGTGCCTTACTCAACTCACTGAACCATCTCACTAGCCCTAGGCATTTTTTTTTCTTATGACAGGTTCTCATCATGTAGACCTGGCCTAGAACTTGCTATCTAGACCAAGCTAGCCTCAAATTCAACAGAGATCTGCCTGCCTCTGTCTCCCACACTCTGGAATTAAAGGCATGCACCATTACACCCAGCTATAGACTTTTGTTTTGTTTTGTTTTGTTTTGTTTTGTTTTGTTTTGTTTTGTTTTTCCGAGACAAGGTTTCTCTATATAACAGTCCTGGATATCCTGGAACTCACTCTGTAGACCAAGGTGGCCTCAAACTCACAGAGATACACCTTCCTCTGCCTCCCAAGTGCTGGGATTAAAGGTGCACTACCACCACCTGGCTAGACCTTTTTTTTTAAAATCACAGAAAATCTTCAGCAGTCCATTCATCTGTTTAACAAATCAGTTGAGGTAACTTCACACATGAATAGAAAAAAATTAAATTTTAATTCCACAAAATTTTACACTTCATGTTCGAGGGTTGTTCTAGGTGCATTCACACTTTTTCACTCACCTAATCCTGAGAATCATCCAGTATAAGGGGCACTATTATCTCCACTTTACACAGAGAGGAACTAGACACCAAAGGGAGTGATTTGCTGAATACCACACAGTAGCTTACGGGCTATATTTCAATACGAGCAAGGAGCCTCTGGAGTCCACTCCCTTACCCACTGTATTACACTGCCTTCCTTGGTTTATGAAGGTTTTTTTCCAAGATTAGATCTAAAAAATTGTTTATTGATTGAGATTATAATTATATCATTTCCCTTCCTTTTCTGTCCTCCAAACCCTCTCATATACCCTTCCTTACATGTCTGCATGAGTTTATGTGCACCACAGGCATGCAGGAACCCAAGGAGTCCAGAAGATGGGGTTGGATTCTCCGGAGCTGCAAAGAGCAAATAAACATTCTTAACTGCTGATCCATTCTCCAGACCTATGTTCTGAAGTTTTGTTGGCAGGGATCAGGGTCTAGAGGTCATAAAAGAGATGTAGAGAGAGCAAAGAGCTAAGGAGGCAATACTGATACCTGCTAGAACCCAAGAGACAGATATCAAATTCACTCAGCAACACTGCTCTTTAGCAGTGTTATTTATTGAAACAAAGCCTTGCGAAAACTAGCCAGAGCAAGCATTGAAACTAATCCATAAATTCTGCAAGGAACATTCTTAAACTTTTACTTTCCTCAGATCTTTTCCAAAGCTAGTTTTTAAAAGTAGTTTAGAGTTCTGTCGCCATCTTGTGGACCTTTGAAGTATTGTACTGAAAGCTTCATCTCCACTAGGCTCCAGGAAAAGAAATCAAAGCCAATTGTTAAGACTGGTGTTTTACCTGTTTTTCAGATAAATTGTGGTCTATTGGTATTCTATTGATATGTGAATGTATCTACATCATTTTAAAAGCAAAGTGACAAAAACTGGACACATCACAGTCTATTATTGAAATACCAGGCCAGGACTGGCTACTCCAGGTTCCTTCCTAGAGGACGTCTGTGTGACTTTTCTACTACTATTACTATCTGAAGACAGTCTTGTTTTTTAAGATTAGAGGGGTGTGTGTGTGTGTGTGTGTGTGTGTGTGTGCATGAGTGCTTGTGTGCATGTGTACAGGTGCCCATAGAGGCCAGAAGAGGGTGAATACACCCACAGGAACTGAGGTTACATGCAGTTGTGAGCCACTCGCTGGGAAATGAACTTGGATCCTCTACTAGAGCAGATCACACTCAACTCTTGAAGACAAATCCACCTAGCCTGAAGATGGTTTTTATATGGAATTTATCCTGAGTAGTCCTGCCCTAATCCAGCAGTGTGTTACATTAGAACATGTTTGTTTGTTTGTTTTTGTTTTTGTTTTAGAAAAAAAGATTATTTTTTATAATGTCTTATTATGTAGCTCTGGCTAGCCTGGAACTTGTTATATAGACCAAGTTGACCTTGAAATGATAACAGCCTTCTGAGTGCTGAGATTACAGGTATATGCCACAACATACACATTTTTCTTGTTTTATGTTTATTTTTGAGTTTTTGTTTGTTTGTTTGTTTTTGTTTTTTGAGACAGGGTTTCACTGTGTAGCCTTGACTGTCCTAGAATTTGCCCTGTAGACCAGGCTGGCCTCAGACTCAGAGAGCTGCCTGCCTCTGCCTCTCTAAAGGCATGAGCCATCACCACCAAGCTTGAGACTATATTTTAATTACAACATTTATCACTTCCCTTTCCTCTCATGTACACATTTTGTTCTGTTTTGTGTTGTGTTGTGTTTTTTTGAGACAGAGTTTCTCTGTGTAGCCCCAGATGTCCTGGAACTCACTCTGTAGACCAGCCTGGCCTCGAACTCACAGAGATCCTGCCTCTGCCTCCCAAGAGCTGGTATTAAAGGCATGTGCCACAATAGCCTAGCTTCATATGCACATTTTAATAGAGTATCTTTTGTTCATTCTTGGAAATCTTTGTACATTCATACAAGTATCTTAATCACATCTACCACAAAATCCCTCCTTTTACTATCACTAGACAGCTCTAAACACTTTTCCACACTATTTCCTGAGTCTTGGTCAAATTGTTACAGATGTCTGGCTTAAGGCTGAGCACTCAACATTACTTATTCTCAGCACTTTGACCAGTTATGCATCTCTGCATTAACTGCTGCCCACTACAAAGAGAAATCTCTCTGCTATATAGTTACATTTTCAATATTCATTTTTGATTCTATAAAATATCATTGTTTGAACACATTAACTTATTGCTCTATTGTAGATTCTTCACATTTCCTACTAAAGCAATTGTGTTGTCTTACTACCTGGACATATTTTCTTTTCTGATTTATTTTGTCTTTCATTCTCTTTTGCATAGGTCTTATTGCATAGGTGAGAACTTTCTATAGAGACTGGAGGAAGCCCTGAGTGAATTAAGTCCTCAGTGAATGTTTGCTGTTGGTATGCCATATCAAGTACCCCATTGCCAAGGTCTCAGAGGGATGGCAAAGCCTTCCTCAGGGGACCATGGGCTAGTGTTGACAGTGTGCAGAAAATGTCCACTATAGCTTCTCCTATCCTAGGATATTTACAGCCTGAAGACTGGTCTCCTACCTAGATTAGCTAAACCTGTCTCCTTGATGCAGCTATATACCATAAACCCTGCCTCCTTGTTTATCAGTATGTAACAGCCTCATCTCCTTGTCCAATTGTGTTCAATAACCTCATGTTTCTGTTAAACTCTATATAGTAAACATGCTGAGCTTCCAAGGTACTGCACTTTCTCCATCAGAACCCATCACCCAATCCCATATATTCTGTGTATACACGTGTCCATCTGTCTGCCTTTTCTTCATTCCCTCACCACACCAGTCAGGTATATCCCTGGAGTCATTCAAAGAACATAGTAACCTACACCATTCTTGGTTGTGATCTCATAGGAAAAGCATCCAGGCTGGAGAGACGGTTTAGTTAGTAAAGCACTTTCTTGCAAGCATGAGGACCAGAGTTCAATCCCCAGAACCTACCTTAAATAGCCATGTGTGGTTGTATGCTTATAATTCCAGCAATGGAGAAGCCAAAAGGATCACTGGAGTTCATGGCCAGCCAGTCTAGCCTAATTGGTGAGCCTTCTCTCAATGACAGATACTGTTTCTAGGGGTAGCCTGTGTTCTGAAAACGATACCCAAGGCTGTTCTCTAGCCTTCACATATACCTGCGTGAGCACGCACGCATGCATGCACGCACGCACGCAAACACATACACACAGACATACAGACACACACACAAAACAAGCATCCAGTATTTTACCATTCAGTATGATGTTAGCTGGAGAATTTTTTTGTGGATTCATTTTAACAAGTTGGGAAAGTTCTCTCTTCCCATTGTTTCATTCAGGCCTGAATTTAAATTTTGTGTATTCTTTTTCTAGCTTTTCTAATCACAGAAGTGCTAACTTTATAACTTCAAAGGGAAAACATCTTATTATCTCAATGCAAAAAATCATACTTGATTAAATTTTTCATCTTTTCAAGATAAAAATGCTCAACAAAGCTAGGAATCAAAGCAAAGTGCCTCAACATAATGAAGGCCATAGTTGAAAAGCTCATAGCTAATATGTCACCCAAAGATATAAGATAGGAACAAGAAAGTATGCTCACATCTACCACTTCTATTTGACATAGTAGGTGAAGTTCTAGCCAGAGTAATACACAAGAAAATAATTTAAAACCATCCAAATTATAAATAAAAAGTAAGAGTATTTCTATTCATAAATGATAGGATAGCATATAAAAAAATCCTAACGACCACACCCCCTTCAACCCTCTACACCCTCCCCCCCTGCCAGCACACATACCCACTCACCTATGGAACTAATAAATTCACTAATCTTGCAAGATTTAAAAAGGTCAACACACAAAATCACCCGTATTCCTATACATTAAGAATAAGGAATTTGAAAAGAATTAAGAAAATGATGACTTTGAAGCTCTGCTTGGTGGCTCATGAACTCAGGAGGTAGAGGAAAGTGGATCTCTGAGTTTGAGGCCAGCTGGGTCAACAGAGCGAATTCCAAGATAGTCAGGGCTATACAGGGAAACCCTGTCTCAAAAAACAAAGAAAGCCAAAAGGAAAGAAAACAAGACTTTATAGCAGCATCAGAAAGAATACTTATAGGTATAAACTTCAGCAATGAAGACAAAGAGTTGAACACTGAAAAATCACAAAACTCTGTTGAAAGAAATCAAAGACACAAATAAAAGGAAAGAAATGCCAAGTTGGTAGATTAGAAGATTTAATATTGTAATAGTAATACTACTGTAGCAGGATCTTAAAGGGTCTTATAAAATAAAAACAAACCCGGAGCAAGGTATTGGGGTGAATGCTGAATGATCAGAGAAACAGAACAAGCCACAGCCACCTCACCTTGCCAGTTCCTCGGCTGATCCTGTTTCCTCAGACTGGAAGCCTCTGAGTCCTTATCCAAATGGATCTCAGCTGAACTGCTGCTCAAAAGCCTAAAAGCTTAACCAGGCTAGTTCCTGGTCCTCACACCTTATATAACTTTTTGCTCCCTGCCATCACTTCCTGGGATTAAAGGCTCACTTCCTGGGATTAAAGGCGTGAGTCACCATGCCTGGCTGTTTCCAATGTGGCCTTGAACTCACAGAGATCCAGAGGGATTTCTGCCTCAGGAATGCTATGATTAAAGGCGTGTGCTACCACTGCCTATCCTCTATGTTTAATATTATGGCTGTTCTCTTCTCTGACCCCAGATAAGTTTATTAGGGTGCACAATATTTTGGGGAACACAATACCACCACATACTACTCCAAGCAGGCTACAAATTTAATGCAATCCTTATCAAAACCTATTTGCTACAACATTTTACATATTTATTTGCCTGGTAGCATAGACCATGGAAACTGCTTTCTCATTTCTCTTATCTCTTGAAGAATCTTTAATGAAAAAAATTTTTTTTTGTTAGAGCTTCGGGTTACATTTTGCTAGGATGTGTTTGGACATGAAGAGATCAGACAAGGCACCAGTCTGTGCTGTATTTTTTTTTTTTAAATAACACTCATTTTGGTGCTGCAGCACCGACATTCTGGTTCTGAAACAGATGTCTGCAGCCTGTGAGAAGCTGCCTTGTCTCCCTCCCCTGGCAGTGCTACCCTCCCCCTGGCTCGGATGCAATTACAGCTCTGCCTTCTCAATTGCTCACTGTGTGTTGTCTTGTCATAAAAACGTAGACTGAAAAGAGTCTGGTAAACTGTTGACCACAGAGCAAAAATCTAACTCCCTCCCTGTAAAGTTCTCAAACTATTCCAAGAAAATGAAGAGGAGCAAATTGGAAATTTTTTTCTGAATCTTAGTCTGTAGATAGTGAATTACCACAGTTGATATATTTGGCCTTTTCCTTGTTCCTGTTTGATCTTTCTCTGGGATCAGGTAAGTATGGTGCAATTTACACTCCTCCTCCTCTTTTTCTGTCTGCTGGAGACAGGGTCTCACTAGAAGAGAAACTGCTGGATCATGTGGTGATCCTATGCTTAGTTTTTTAGTAACCATCATATTATTTTCTTTTTTAAAAAATCCATTTCAGCCGGGCAGTGGTGGCGCATGCCTTTAATCCCACCACTCGAGAGGCAGAGCCAGGCGGATCTCTGTGAGTTCAAGGCCAGCCTGGTCTAGAGAGTGAGATCCAGGACAGGTACCAAAACTACACAGAGAAACCCTGTCTCGGAAAAAAAAAAAAAATCCATTTCACAGCTGGGCAGTGGTGGAGCACACCTTTAATCCCAGCACTCTGGAGGCAGAGGCAGGTGGATTTCTGTGAGTTCGAGGCCAGCCTGGGCTACAGATCGAGATCCAGGACAGGCTCCAAAGCTACACAGTGAAACCCTGTCTCAAAAAATTAAATCCATTTCACTTTATTCTATTTGGTTTTAGAGACAGTCTTGGTTTTTGGTCTAGACCGGTTTTGAACTTGCTATCCCCCTGCCTCCACCTCGTGAGTTTTGACATTACAGGTGTGTGTTTTCGCACCCAGCTTACCTTGTTTTAGGAAGTTAGTTGTTTACATTTCCACCAGCAATTCACAAGAGTTTCATTTATGACTATTTTTATCCTAATTTCACAGTTTTAATTACTATAATTTTATTATAAGTTTTGAAATCAGCAAAGTGTGAATCCTTCAGCTTTGTTCTTTAAAATTCTTTTAACTGTGCAGGATTCTTTATGATTCCATATGAATTTTAGATGGATTTTTTATTCCTATTTCTACCAGACTATCATTGGATTTTTTGTTTGTTATTGTTTTTTGAGACAGGGTCTCACTATTAAGCCAACGATGACCTGAATGACACTATGTAGACCTGGCTTACCCAAACTCATAGGGATCTACCTGCCTCTGCCTCCCAAGTACTGGGATTAAAGGTGTGTGCCACCTACCCAGCCATGACTGAATTTCGATAGAGATTGCATGAAGTGGTATCCCATGGTATATGATACCAGACCAATAAATATGTAAAATGTTGAAACAAATAGACATTTTTCAAGTCTGTTCACTAAAACCGCCATGATGAAATAATTCACCACAAGAAAATAGGTTTACTGCCCAAATTTAGAAAAAAAAGGCAGAAATGTAATAGTAATTAAAATTATGTGATCATGCTGGGCGGTGGTGGCGCACACCTTTAATCCCAGCACTCGGGAGGCAGACCCAGGTGGATCTCTGTGAGTTTGAGGCCAGCCTGGTCTAAAAAGTGAGTTCCAGGAAAGGCATAAAGCTACACAGAGAAACTCTGTCTCGAAAAACCAAAAAAAAAAAAAAAAGTGATCACCACATTTTCATAGGCATCTGCATTGGTTGGTTTTATGTCAATTTGGCACAACCTAGAGCAATCTGAGAAGAGGAAACCTCAATTGAGAAATGTCTCCATCAGATTGGCCTGCAGGCAAGCTTGTGGGGCATTTTCTTGATTGATGACTGATGTGGAAGGGTCCAGCCCACTGTAGGCAGTGCCAACCCTGGGCAGGTGGTCCTGGGGTGCATAAGAATGCAGGCTGAGCAAGCCATGCAGAGAAAGCCAACAAGGAGTGTTCCTCCGTGGTGCTTCAGTTTCTGCCTCCAGGTTCCTGCCTGAGTTCCTGCCTTGACTTCTCCTGATGATGGACTGTAACCTGTAAGCCAAATAAATCCTTTCCTCCCCAAGTTGCTTTTGGTCATGAAGTTTTAGCAATAGAAAGCAAACTAAGACAACATCTTATCCAAGAATATAGCTAAGATTTTGTTATGCCTTCCATCAATGATGAAAGTCACAACATAAAAACATCCACAGGAGCCACAGCAGTAAACCCTATGACTGAAGTGACCAATAAAAGAAAACTCAGATGCCTAAAATCATGACAGACGGTTCAGACACGTCAGAGAACCAGCGTTTATTATCAGTCCTAAAATCTAAAATTGAAAAAGTTAAAATTAATATCCAGACTGGGTGTGATGGCTCAATCCTATAATCCCAGCACTGAGGAGTCTGTGGCAAGAGGGTCACCTCTTTATACAAGGTCAGCCTGGGCTGTGAATTCCAGGCCAGCCTGGAATACAATGTGAGATCCTGTCTCAAAAAAGCAAAATAGAAACCAGGAGTAGCTCCTGATATCCTTGATCTAAAACCAAAAACCTGACATAATTTCCCTTGTATCAAGGCATCACTGTGAACTTCTGTAGAGTTACACTGTATACAATTATACATCATACAATGTATAATAGAGAATGCAGCACTGGGGTAATAAACTAAGAGTGATATTTTTAAAATGGAGTTTCAGCCAGGTAGATGGTTCAATGGGTGAAAGCTCTTGCTATGTAAGCCTAACTGCCTGAATTTGATCCCAGTATGCCATAGGCAATGCCTTTATAATTCCAGCATTTTTACAATAAAGTAGGAGTCAGAGACGGGAAAAGCTGGAGCCTGAAGTCTAACTAGCTTAGAGAAAGCAGTACAACAGTAGACAAGTTTTATTTGAGAAAAGAACTGCTAACACAGATACTTTTTAAACAAAGATGAAAGTTTGGCCAAGTTATTTTTTAAATTACGGAATTGTTTCAAAAAACATCTGTAGAATTCTGATGCTGTGTTGGGGATTTGAATGAGGAATGTCACATATAGGTTCCTATGTTTGAGTACCAGTTGTTGGTGCTGTTTGGGAAGATTACAGAACCTTTAGGAGGTAGGGGCTTGCTGGAGGAGGTATATTACAGGGGCGGAGGGCTTGAGGTTTTATAACCCAGTTCTGCTGTTTTGCTGCTTCCCGAGTATGGATACAATCGCTGGCTTTCTGTTCCTGCCTCCGCGGCCGCACCCATGCCTTCCTGCCACGGTAGACTGTATCCCCTCTAGAACGATAAGCCAAAAGCTCTGTCAATCCTAAATTGCTGTTGTCAGGTGATTTTTGTCACAGAAACAGAAAAGTGACTAAGACGTGCTTTGGTGATTAAGTATTGACTTTTTGGTGCCTTTACTTGTAAAGTTACACACAATGTATAATACAAACTGCACTCACATATTATTATTGAGGATGCTGGTTCATTTTCATGAGATGTACAATCAGAGAGCCTGCTTTGGAATTCATTCTTAAATCCTACCATTTTGAGAATAAAGTTAAGGCCATGATTTTTACTTCTAGGAACCATTTGCAATGTACATAAAAATGATTTATATTATTTCTTATTGACATGTTTGCTCAAACATTTGTTTACTAGAAGTGAGAAAAATGGTTCATATAGATATGTCACTCATTATGAATGTTCCTTCTAAGAAATATCATCAGTATTTAGATGGGCTGTAATGTAAATGAAACACCATTGAGCTTCAAGCCATTCATCAAAGGTAAACTGAGGCAAAGAATGTTCAAATGTGTCTGGAGCACTGCACATGGTCCCACACATGGCAGGCTTAACACTTCAACCTTTAAAAAGAATGCTTGAGCTGGGCTATGGTGATACACACCTTTAATCCCAACATTCAAGAGACAGAGCCAGGTGGATCTCTGAGTTCAAGGCCAGCCTGGTCTACAAAATGAGTTCCAGAACAGCAGGACTATTTACACAGAGAAACCCTGTCTCAAGAAAAAAAAATGCGGGTTGGGGATTTAGCTCAGTGGTAGAGTGCTTGCCTAGCAAGCACAAGGCCCTGGGTTCGGTCCTCAGCTCCAGAAAAAAAAAAAGAAAAAAAAATGCTTGAAGGTCAGCCCTTGGTTGATATCTTGAAACTCAGATTTCTGGAAGATTTCCATTCCCAGAGAGAAGGATGGCTCACTGCACCTAAACAGTATAAATAATATAGTTTGTGTGAAATACCTGCTTTCTGGGAGTCCAGAATCCAGATATATACTACAGGTACATACACCACACTGCAGCCCCCAATATAAACCTTAGACTTGTCACACCTATAGTCATATCCTGTGGAACTGCACTGAAGGACTTTTGAAAACTTGTGCCTTGTTTTTTAAGACTTCACTCCATGGATCTTTTCCTTTTGCCACATTTTCTCCACATTCTTTTACTGTTAAACGTATTAGCTTGGAAAGCGTTTAGAGTCCCACAAGTCCTCTTATGAATCTGAACACCAGGATGGTCATGGGGACTCTTGGCATATTCCCTTCAGTGGACCTGCTCCCAATATTGTATCCTGCACTCAGAGAACTGGAAGCTTCTCCCCCACAAAAACACCCTGAAAATTCAAAGAGTAAAAAGGACTTCAAATGATGGAAACAAAGGAATAAAAGAAAAATTAAAAACAAAAAAATACAGTATTTTTTTTTCCAGACAGGTTTTCTCTGTGTATCCATGGCTGTCCTGGAACTAGCTTTGTAGGCCAGGTTGGCCTCAAACTCAGAGATCCACCTCTGCATCTACCTCCCCAAGTGCTAGGATTAAAGGCATAAGCAACCACTGCCCAGCAAAATACAGTATCTTTAAGGGCACAGAAAATATTCTACCCCTAAAATAAACACAAGATGCTATAAAAAAAAAGAAGCAACCACAAAATATAAAAGAGTTCTACAAATTAAGACTACGATGATCAAAATGAAAATATTACAAGGACAATGATAGCATTTTAAAAAATAGCCTGGAGAATCTGGAAAACAATAAATATTAAGAGATGAAAAACTGGAAGAATAAAAAAAATTTAAATATTGATCCAATAGGTCAAAAATCCAACTTAAAAATAAAAGGCCAGAATAAATGGAAAGGCAGATATTACATGGATGTCATTTTTAGCAAAGTTCAGGAAAAGACAATGTTCTAGTTTGCTATCTAGTCTATGATAAAACACAGAGCAAAACCAACATGGTGAGGAAAGGACTTATTTCTTCCCAGTGCATCAAGTTGACAATCAAACTAACTAGGACAAAGGGGATCTCAGAGTTGAAAGGATACCACCAAGTACAGAGCACAGTGAATAAAACAAAACAAAACATATCATGACTTCATACTTACACAATTTTATAAACCCAAAAAGAAGACACTAAATACTTGTTGAAAAGGAAATACAACTCATTGATAAAGGAGCAAAACCCACAAATATCAGATTTTTTAACAGCAATACCAACAGCAGACACAGTGGAATTAATTCTTAAACATTCTGAAGAAAATCTACACTTGGGCTCAACCAAACCATAATTCAAGTATAAAGATAGAATAAAATACATTTTTAAGGGTTGTGGAGAGAGGAAGAGGGAACCTCAGTTGAAGAATTGCCTCCATCAGATGGTCTGTGGGGTATTTTTTGATTGCTGATTTATGTAGGAGAGCTGAGTCAACTACCAATGGTTCCATCTCTAGCAAGGTGGGTCTGGGCTGTATAAGAAAGTATCTGCGGGCGGTGGTGGTGCACGCCTTTAATTCCAGTACTTGGGAAGCAGAGCCAGGTGGATCTCTGTGAGTTCAAGACCAGCCTGGGCTACAGAGTGAGTTCCATGACCAGCATCAAAACTACACAGAGAAACCCTGTCTCGAAAAACCGAAAGAAAGAAAGAAGGAAGGAAGGAAGGAAGGAAGGAAGGAAGGAAGGAAGGAAGGAAGGAAGGAAGAATGAATCTGAAGGTGGTACTGGAAGTTAGCCAGTAAGTAGCATTCCTCTATTGTCTCTGCTTCATCTCCTGCCTTGAGATCCTACCCTGGCCTCCTTTAAAGATGGACTGTAACTTGTAAACTGAAAATGACTTGCTATGTGTCTTAGTTAGGTTTCTATTGCTGTGAAGAGACACCGTGACCACGGCAACTCTTACAAAGAAAATATTTAATTGTGGTGGCTTGCTTACAGTTTCAGAGGTTCAGTTCATTATTACTATGGCAGGGAGTATGGTGGCATACAGGCAGACATAGTGCTGGAGAGGTAGCTGAGAGTCCTACATCTTGCAGGCAACAGAAACTGGTCTAAGTGTCACACTAAGGAAAGCTTGAGCAAAAGAGACCTCAAAGCTCACCCCCACACAGTAACACACTTCCTACAACAAGGCCATACCTACTCCAACAAAGCCATACCTCCTAATAGTGCCACTCCCTATGAGATTATGGGGGCCAATTAAATTCAAACTACTACACTAAGCAAACATGAGGACCTGAATTTTATTCTCCAGAATCCTGTTAGGGAATATTATTTTAAGGTGTGTTACTTTTGTTTATGTTGCATTTGTTTAACTCTGAAGCTGTGATACTTTGCCAGTCTAAAACGCCTGATGGTCTAATAAAGAACTGAATGGCCAATAGCAAGGCAGGAGAAAGGATAGGTAGGGCTGGCAGGCAGGGAGGATTTCTCCTCCAAGTAGCCAGAGAAGAAGGAAGACTCCAGGGGCCAACCACCCAGCTACACAACAAGCCATGGAGTAAGAGTAAGATTTAGAGAAGTAAGAGAACAGGAAAAGCCCGGAGGCAAAAGGTAGATGGGATAATTTAAGTTAAGGAAAGCTGGCAAGGAATAAGCCAAGCTAAGGTTAGGCATTTATAAGTAAGAATAAGCCTCCATGTGTGATTTATTTGGGAGCTGGGTGGTTAGCCCTCTAAAAGAGCAAAAACAACCAACAACATAACCCTTTAAAAAGGAGGTACTGTAAGACCTCTGGGGAGGCAAGAATAGACAAATCCCTGGTGTATATTGGCAAGCTTACCTAATCAATGAGTCCCAAGTTCTAATGGGAGACTCTGTCTCAGAAAGCAAGGCGAACAGTTCCCAAGAAACAACACAGAGGTCAACTTATGCCTCCACAAACACATTCACCTGCATACACGTAAGCATTCACACATACAAACATTTTTAAGACATGCAAGGACTAAGAAAAACTATCTTTTCTTAGAAAGTAACGAGACTAAATGCTTCACCAAAATTAATGAACTACGAATAGTGAGACAGCTCAGTATTTGTCACACAACCCTGACAGTCTGAGATCAGTCTCTAGAACTCACAGTAGAAGAGAATTGATTCCAAAAGTTATTCTCTGACCTTCATATATGTGTGTACAAATACACACAAAATAATAAATAAATAAACAACAACAAAAACAAACAAATGAGTAAACCAGCCAAGCATGGTGACACATGCCTTTAATGCCAGCACTCAGGCAGCAGTATCAAGTGGATCTCTGTGAGTTTGAGCCCAGTCTGGACTACAGAGTGAATTCCAGGTCAGCCAGGAAGTCACAGTGAAACCCTGTTTAAGACAAAACAAACAAACCAACAAACAACAACAACAAACCCAGGATCTAACAGCAAAGGAATCATACCAGGAATGATGACAAGAACAACCCAGGACTCGGGCAGTAGAGACAATTTAGTAGTTAAAAACATTCGCTGTCATTACAGAAAACCAAGCTCAGTTCCCAGCACCAACTCACAGCTCACAATTGTCTGTAAACTCCATTTCCAGGAGATCTGATGCCCTCTTCTGGCTCCTGCAAACACTGCATATATGTGGTACACTTACAGGAATGCAGATAAAACACTCACACACATAAGACAAAAATAAACGTTTAAAAAGGAAGACACAGAACTATGGCTATGCTTCAAACCTAGACAACATTATTTTCTAGTCTTTTCATTCAGGATTCTGTTTTGATTTCCTAGCACTCTTGCTCTGATGGTTTCTTTCCATACTTCTCTATTGTGCAAATCTATTTTCTTATCTCTTTAAAGATGTTTGTCTTGAAAGAGCAGACAAGAGTGTAAAGATGGGAGACATGAAGAAGCACTCTTTTAAAAAATGAAAACTGACAGAGTCCTGCATTTTCTGGCCTATTTGATGGCATTAAAACATCTGAAGGGGAAATTCAAAGAATGATGGAAAGTTAAATGAACAAAAGAAGCAGTCTCAGTTTATCAATTGACTCTAAAGCTAATCATAGTTACCTAGTCATAATAATAGAAAATCTGAATAAGCTTCTCATTTAACCAAACACTGAGTCTCTAGTGGTACTAACATTTCAATGGAGAAAAACTGAAATCTTAATACAACCTATCAGGCTTTCCACCCACTCGCCCCTAAAATTGCATATTCCATACTATTAGCATTCCACAACTGAAAGCTGAGCATGTAGCTGTGGGTGAAAGCAAGCTGAAGGCAACTGTAAAAATAATAATGATCCTTCAAAATTGAGTACTGAAAGCAATAGTGTCCTGGTTAGCTCTAGTTGTCAGAGTGACACAGCTTACAGTCATCTGACCGGAGCACCTCAACTGAGGAACTGCCTGGATCAGATTGGTCAGTGGGCATGTCTGTGAAGGAATGTCTGCATTATTAATTGATGTAGGAGGGAAGGAATCATCCCTAGGCAGGTGGATTATATGAGAAGGCTAACTACTCATGAGCCTTTAAGCAAGCTAGAAAGCAAGACAGCCATCATGGTTCCTCCATAGTTCAAGCCTTGAGCTCCTGCTCTGATTTCTTTAATGATAGACTATGACCTGGGGTTGTAAGCCAAATGAACCCTTTCCTCCCCAAGGTATTTTTGGTCAGAGTGTTTATCATAGGAACAGTAAGGAACTAGAGCAACCAGGTATTTTTAGTTTTTTTGTATTTTTGCAATATTTCTTTAATGAAAGATAATACATTACCAAAAATATGAGAGCTCAAACTTACTATCTGGTAAACAAAAGTGTAAATGTTGCATTCCAGTGATTATCCTGACATTTAAAATTATTTTGGATGAGATACAGCATACTCTGTCATTCTACAAATCATAGTACATGTTTTAAAAACATCCAACTTAATATATTCTTTTAAAAATTTTGATTTTTAAAAATTTTATATACATTGGTGTGACAGTGTTGGATCCCCTGGAGCTGGAGTTATAGACAGTTGTGAACTGCTATGTAGATGCTGGGAATTGAACCCAGATCTTCTGGAAGAGCCGTCAGTGCTCTTAACCACTGAACCATCTCTTCAGTATTGAAAAAGAGTATCAATATGTAATTCTGGCTGTCCTGGAACTCACTATGTAGACTAGATTGGCCTTGAACTCACAGAGATCCTCCTGCCTCTGCCTCACAAGTGCTGGAATTAAAGGTATGAGCTGCCTTTTTTGCTTTGTTTTTTTTTGAGATAGGGTTTCTCTGTGTAGCCCTAGCTGTCCTGGAACTCACTCTGTAGACCAGGCTGGCCTCAAACTCAGAAATCTGCCTGCCTCTGCCTCTTGAGTACTGGGATTAAAGGCGTGTGCCACCACACCCAGCTAAAAGTTTTAAAAATCTATTTAGATTTACTTATTTTATATGTATGTTTTGTATGAGTGTACGTATGTGTACTGTGTGCCTGCCTGGTAACTGCAGAAGCCAGAAAAGAACATCAGGTCCCCTGGAACTGGAGTTATGGATT
>CABHPQ010158845.1:0-14797 GCA_902168405.1 Peromyscus aztecus
GCCCCTTATCTGTCTCCATTACTGCTACTCAAATGTCCCCAACTTAAAAAGAAAATTATCCTAGTGGCAACTCTCAGCCCGGGTTAATTCTAGTTCTGCATCAGCGAGGAGCACCCGTGCTGACCCAAGTCGCCTGGGCGTGACCCCGGCCCCCCTACCAGCCCCAACTCCAGACTTTATTGTAATGTCTCAGAAATATGCAAGGCTTGCGAGTGCATAATTCTCTCGGCCTTTATTGACATCAAACAAGGGGCATCAGGGGGCCTGCAGTGCTTGGTCTAAACTAGTGTTCTCACTGTCAAAATTCCTATTCTGAAGTTTCTCTTCTGGCACCCCGGCCCCTCCCCCGGTCTAGGCAGTGTTGTTCTAGGGCTAAATAATTCGGCGACCTCCCCCTTTTCATTTACTCATTTCCTGAGGTAAGGTTGTCTGGGTCCTGTCGCTCCGGTTCAGACGTCCACATTTGGCCCAGACAGACTCAGTTCCTCCTCAGTGTCTGTAAATCAGCGCTGTTAGCCTCTTCACCATCTTTGACTTTCTGATCCCGGCCAGGAAGGGGTGGGGGTGGGGGTAAGGAAATAAATCCGTGCTGGGAGTTGCACTCCCCCAAGACCTCGGCCTTCCTTCAGCTTCCGTTTGTAGGGCCTTCCAGCAATATGAAACCTTTGGATTACTGCATACATTTGTAAACTATTTCCGATGTTATCTCTGTGGCCTATCCCGCTCCCCGGTGTATACTAGTAGGCATTCGTTAACTTTGCTGCCCCTCCTGCTCCCAGGTTGTTTTGTTGTTTTATGCCTACATCCCCAACTTTCCTAGGGCCTGAGGTATCACTTTCCCCTCCAAGCTGATATGCCAACATCGTCTGGTTTTCAATCATCTTAGCTTGAATTTAGCTGAGAGGGAAGTAATTTGGTATAGTGCAAAGTGGATATTAGGCATTTTCTCCAAATGGGTAGGTTGACATTTCATCCTTGTTTTCCATTTTCCAAGGCTTTCACTTTAAATTGCCATCTTTGACCAAAGCTAACATTAAGCATACTTTGTGAAAGCTACAATAACAGAAAAATGTGATATTAACTCTTTCTTAGTCCGTACTTTATGCTCTGTCTCACACCACCCACCCCCAAAATTTTTGCCTAGATTCGATTTGGTTGAACTTAGCATCACCATGGTAACCAATGTCTAGATTTTTTTTTTTGGCTGTGTAATTCTTCTTGGAGACTGAAGGGGGCAGTAGAATCAGATAAGGTTTATGTGGTTTTAGTGCTTGGGAAAGACGGTGAATCTGTTGGGCTTACTTATCGTCAGTCCATCTGTCATTTTAGCCCGATGTCAAAAGAGAGAAAAGTGAAGGCCGATTCCTCAGCCTACCCCTACCTTCCTAATTCAGTTCTTGGTTGTTCTCAGGATTTCAATACACGTTGCTTAGGGAAACTCACTTTTTAAACCTGATGAGAAAGACCTTGTGATTCCGGAGACCATATTTTGTTCCAAATGACAACTAGGGACATGTGGTACAATGAATACATTTGTCCCAAAAGAATCCAGAACAGACGTTCCCCATACTTTCAGTGTCAGGGGATTAAGAATGTATAAACAGTTTCTACTCTGTGTGCAAAGGACAGGTCGCTTTCCAGAGGAATGATTTGTGTTCTTTTCTGGGATCGGAGAGGAAGCAGGGGACTGGCTGTCCCTGTCTCACTCAGAGAGTGAGACTGCATTTTCAGTGTGCATCCCAAGTCCTTCACCATGCTTCAGCACAGTACTAGTGTGCAGAGCCATCCCTGGCCGCTGTGAGACACTGGGAATATCAATGGGTAAAAACTAACTTCGTGCAAAGTCCTTGCCTGGGTCACCCCCTAGGGTGAGCTAAGTCTTGGCTGTCAGAAACTGTTCGTATGCCAGGAGGAGTAAGCCATATTTATTTTTACCAGGCCTCTCAGACTTTCTTGTTTGGAGTGAGAGATCCTGAAAAGCATGCCAGAATGGGCTGTTTGTCTCCCTTTTATTGTCCTGCGGGACATGCCCCTAGAAAATTTGTAGGGAACTGCCAATTCCCGAGGGGTCTCAGAGGCTCTGGTTTCCTCAGAAACGCCATCCCCTTTCCTTCATCTTTCTAGGACAATCCAGGGAGCTGAATTTCCAAGATCACAATATTACTTTGCATCACACCATCACTAATGACCTTTTCAAAGGAAATCCGGGGGGGTGGGGTGTACTACAGAAACAAGCAAGAAATGGGCACAATTTTGATCCAATTGTGGTGGTAGAATTCTTGTAACTCGGGCATCACTCAGCAATTTAATTTCTAAGCACAATTCTTTTTAAAGTGATAAAGACCTGAAGCTTCACATTTTAAGACATTTGATCAGGAGTGACTTTGCAGGCATGGGGTAGTATCTGGAGGCATTTTGAAAGTGGACACCATTGATTTATAGTGGGTTATGTGAAGCCAAGTTTGTTGGTGAACATCCTGTAATAAACAGGACACTCCTCAACAGGAAAGTATTACCAGCCCAACCAGTAAGTGGTGCTGAGCTTGAGAAACTACCTTATTTAATTTTTTGTGTGTGCATTGGTGTTTTTTCTTTGTGAGGGTGTCAGATCCCCTGGAACTGGAGTTACAGACAGTTGTGAGCTGCCATGTGGGTGCTAGGAATTGAACCCAGGTCCTCTGGAAGGGCAGCCAGTGCTCTTAACTGCTGAGCCTTCCCTCTGGCCCCAAGAAACTACTTTAAAAGATTGGGGACACGAGTGCGTGAATGAGTCCCATGCTCTCCGTGAACCCACTAACTTGTTGAGAGCATTGCAAACGGAGGGAAAGTCCTTCAGTTTTCCAAGGACGCTGGATAGGATGCTTATGCTTGTAATCCCAGCACGTGGGAAGCTGATTCAAGAGGACTGAAGTAAATTCATGAGTGATCTGTGTTACCTAGTGAATTCCTAGGCCTGGACTGTAGTGTAAAATTCTGTCTCAAAAAAAGATACAGAAGAAAGAAAGAAAGAAAGAAAGAAAGAAAGAAAGAAAGAAAGAAAGAAGGAAGGAAGGAAGGAAGGAAGGAAGGAAGGAAGGAAGGAAGGAAGGAAGGAAGGAAGGAAGGAAAGAAAGAAAGAAGAAAGCCAGGCAGTGGTGGCACATGCCTTTAATCCTAGCATTCAGAGTCAGAGTGAGTTTGGTCTACAGAGCGAGTTCCAGTCTACACAGAGAGACCTTGACTCAAAAACCAAACAAACCACCACCACCAAACAAACAAACAAACAAACAAAAAACCCCAGAAAGATAAAGGAAAAAAATAATTGCAAGAGAAAACAAGAAAAAAAGACACAATTAAAAGATCTAATAGGCTGGTCCTAAAACTAACTACCATAAGCCTATTTCTAGTATTCATTCACTTAGTAATCTATTAAGGGTGATTTGTGCCAGGTACTGGTAAGACAGTTGCGAACAGATACATTGGGGTCTCTGGAATTTATAATCTAATGGCCCCGGGGGGCTGCATGCTTGCAATAAAAGAATGAACCTGTAAATGAGTTTAAAGTTAAATAACAGAAGGATGGAAGGGAAATGTGGGGCTCTCTGACAGGAGAGACCTGGTTTAGATTGGAAGTTTAAGGAAGGCCTGTTAGAAGTATTGACGCTTGAAGAGTTTCAGACAGGCCAAGTATATAGCTCAGTGGCAGAGCACTTGCCTACCATGTGTGGGACACTGGGTTAGATCACAACATGGAGGAAAAGGCAACAGAAAAAGTCAGCAGGCTAAGAGTAGCCAGGATGGTCTGCCAGGGCAGAGGGAATGCTATGTGCAAAGGCCCAGAGCCAGGGAAGAATCCATAGACTTTATGGAAAAGTATCACAGGCTTCAGAAATGGCTCAGCGGTTCAGAACACTGGCTGCTCTTCTAAAGGATCTAGGTTCAATTCCCAGCACCTAGACCACAGCTCATAACCATCTACAACTCCAGTCCTAGGGGATCCAATGCCCTTTCTGGCTTCTGTGTGCACCAGGCATACACTTGATGCATAGACATACACACAGGCAAAACACTCATACACATAAAATAAAAATATTTTTTGAAAAAAAAATTGAAAAGCATCATAAACAGTAATGGCTAAGCTTTTTATCAAGGTTTGGGGGAGATGTTAATGGGTTTTTTTGTTTGTTTGTTTTTATCAATTTGACACAAACTAAAGTCGCCTGGGAAGAGAGAATTTTTTTTTAACTAATGATTGATGAGGAGGGCCTCTATGGGCAGTGACACCCTGGACAGGTGGTTCTGAGTTACATGAGAAAGCACAGAGTCAGCCAGTGTTCTCTTCTTCTGTGGTCTCTGCTTTAGAGTCTGACCCAAGTTCCCGCTTTGGCTTTCCTCAATGATTGACTGTCACCTGTAAGCCAAAGAAACTCTTTCGTCCCCAAATAGGTTTTGGTTAGAGTTTTATTTCAGCAACAGGAAGTAAACTAACAGAGGCAGCTACTAGAGTCTGGGAACAGTGGACCTTTTCAGAGGACAGTATTTCTGCAAGCCTCCATTTGTTAGTTTGTTTTCAAGGGACAGAGGTCTCATGTAGCCCTGCTAGTTGAATTCATCATGGGACCGAAGATGATTTTGAACTCCTGACTCTCCTGCCTCCACCTCCCAAGAGTGCTGGGATTACAGGCATGTGCCACCATGTCCAATTTCGGCTTCTGTGCTTTCTGGCACCATTTCCAGTGCCCGCATTTTTTTCCCCCTAGCTCAGCAGTGAAACTTGAGCCAGGACCTGGGGCATATGGCTGATTTTATGCCCTGGCCTAACTTGGGGCACACCCTGTAAGGTGGGGCTTTGCAGAACATTTTTATCTCCTGCGAGCTTGATATTCACACACCTGACACAGATAAATAGAGCCTTTGCAGAAAAGAGCTTGAGTATTGTAGCAACAAAGATAAATTTACAGTGGTGGACAACTAGACTGATAAGCAAGCACTTGTTTAAAAGCAAAAACAAATCAAAATCCACGTAAATGGTCTTTGTTTTCATGTGTGGGCCTTGAGAATTTGTGCTCCATGAAGCAGCCAAAGTGATTTCTTTAAAAAGATAACTCCCATCGTGCCACGTCCTAAAATCCTTACTTTTTGCATGCCCTTGAGGTTCCCAGCTCTGCCTGCTTCGGTACTTTCCTCTCCCTCATTCTGTTCTGGCCATGGTGCCGTTCCTTCACCTCTGAAGCAGGCCATCGTTGCTGTCTTAGAACCTTTGTATGGGCTGTGTCTTCCACTTCAAATGCTGTTTCCCTATCTGCATCCTGTGGCTGGTCCTAGTTCAGCATCACAACCTCGGCGATGCCTCATGTGGCCACTGCCGTGTCTTGGACTCATGCACCGCCCTTACCCTGCTCTCTCCTCTGCAACACTCACCATTCTTTGAAATAAAGCTTGTTTGTTATTTCATGTTTGTTGTCTCCTTCCAAGTCACTGAATAATAAGCGTCAATGGTGTGGGGTCTTATTTATTTTATTCTCCAATACCTTAAAATTGGGCCTGCCACATATGGATCAATACTTCTTTCTGGTTAAATGAAAACCAGCCGGGCGGTGGTGGCGCATGCCTTTAGTCCCCAGCACTTGGGAGGCAGAGGCAGGCGGATCTCTGTGAGTTCGAGGCCAGCCTAGGCTACAGAGTGGGATCCAGGAAAGGCGCAAAGCTACACAGAGAAACCCTGTCTCAAAAAAACAAAACAAACAAACAAATAAACAAAGAATGAAAACCAGACAGTCTGCCAAGTATGGAAAAAGACAGAGATGAGTAAGATAGGATTCCTAACTTCAAATATGCTCAGAACCTGATGGAGAGGAAGACTTGCAAATCAGTTGTCTTGTAGTGAAAGTATGTACACAAGTTTGTAAAAACAAAGAGATGGTGATCTGTGAGTGTGAGGCAGCTGGACACTGAATATGGGGGATGTTTCTGCTGGGTACAGAAAGGAGATGATGGTGAAAGAGATGTAATTCAGATGGGAGAGACGGCATAAACAAAGTCATAACAAATCCAAAGTGGCTGTCATGTTCAAAGATGATTGATAGTCTTTTGTGGATAGGAAAACCAAAGCTGAGATCTTAATCAGCTATTGCTAAAAATTGTTCCTGAATTAAATATCTCCTACATATTTTTACCTGTTTGCTTAATGAACATTTATGAAGTTCTTGCAAAATAAAAAGTGAAAGTTTTTTTTTTTTTAAGATATAAAATACGTATTGGTGTTTTAGCTGCATGAATGTCGGGGTGACACAGGCATGCAATGTTGGAGGAAAGGGCATCAGGTCCCTGAAACTACAGTTACAGATGGTTATGAGTAGCCATATGGGTATATGGATTCTTGGAATCAAACTCTGGTCCTCTGGACCCCTTGCACTTAACCCCTAGCCATCTCTCCAGCTCAAAATTCTTATTTTTGAGATTCATTTTTTTGATGTGTGTGTGTGTGTGAGTGTGTGTGCGTGCACACACACGATAAGAGGTTGAAATAGTCTTACTATATAGTCCAAGTTGGCCTAGAACTTGTGATCCTTCTGCTTGAACTCCACCCACCCCCACACACACGTGCTGGGACTACACTCAGCTCCCCTTTTATTTTTGTATACCTCTGATTCTACACAACGAGAAAGGATATTTTCCCAGGGAAGAGCTAGGTAGTGGATTAACAATAGATTTTCTTTAACTGACATCTAAAATTTTATTCCTCTATGAAAATCTTGTATTTTATTTTTTATTTCATGTGTATCAGTGTTTTGCCTTCATGTATGTTTGTGTGAGGGTGTCAGATCTTAGAGTTACAGACAGTTGTTAGCTGCCATGTGGTTGCTGGGAATTGAACACAGATCCTCTGAAAGAGCAGTTAGTGATCTTGACCATCTCTCCAGCCCCCCTCTATGAAAATCTTAATAGGCTAATCTAAATTATTTTAAGAAAGTATTCTTGGACAGACTCCAGGATGACCTTGAACCCCTGATCCTCTGCTTTCCCTTCACAAGTGTTGGGATTGCATGGATATCCACCATGCGTGGCTATCTCTCTATGTGTCTGTCTATCTCTGTCTCTCTGTCAGTCTCTTTCTATTTTTCTGTCTCTTCCTCAATCCATGTGTATGTATTTGGGGCCTGGGGGCTGGGGATAGAATCTAGGGCCTTGTGCGTGCTAACAAGTGCTTTACCACCAAGTAAGACAAATTTTTTTTAACTAAATTTGTCTTACATTTACAAATTTCAAATTTAATTTATTCATTTTCATCCTGAATATCTGCTTTGTCTTTCTGGGCAGGGGACAGTTTTAATAGTAAATAAAAATATGTTTGCTGCCCTTAATTCAGTCTACAAGGAGAGGTGCAAATACATAGAGACTACATTAGGCACTGAAATACAAGTGGTAACTGACCTCTAGTAATCTGGCAGTGGTGACATTTAGCCTAGATCTAATAGAATGTGTAGTTAACAGCCAGGAAACATGGAGGAGAGGTGGGATGAAACTCAGCACCTGGCTAGCATTCATAAGCCTTAGGTTGGAGTCTTGATGTTGGAGAGAGAGAGAGACGGAGGGAGGTACATTCTGAGTAAGGAGTTTATGACAGAGCAGGAGGCCTGAAGGAGCTATGTATGTTTAGGAGTATTGAGTGGGAAGTGTGACTAGTTTATTAAATATGCAGTGAAGAGTGACTAGCAAAAGAAGTGTCTGTAAAGAAGATTGGTACCAGACTATGGAGGGACCTGTATGTCTGCATGTTGAGGAGTTTTGCTTCCTCCTAGTATTGGTCAATGAGCAGCGCTTAAAATTTATTACCATTTAGTGTGTGTGTGTGTGTGTGTGTGTGTGTGTGTGTGTGTGTGTCCATGGTGTCCATGTGGAGGTCAGCAAAGTTTTGGGAAGGGCTCTCTCCTTCCACCTTGTGGATTCCAGGGATTGAACTCAGGATGTCAGACTTGGCAGCAAACATGTTTTATCCATTGAGCCATCTGGGTGGACTCAAAATACACTTAAAAAAAAGATTAATAATGAATAAATGTTCTGCCTGTATATATCCCTGCAGGCCAGTAGAGGGCACCAGAACTCATTACAGATGGTTGTGAGCCACCATGTGGTTGCTGGGAATTGAACTCTGGACCTCTGGAAGAACAGTCAGTGCTCTTAACCTCTGAGCCATCTCTCCAGCCCTCAAAATAGGCTTTTAAAGCATGGAAGTAATGGGGATACGTTTGAATTTTGGAACAGTAACTTTTATGACAATGCAAAAAGGCTAAGCTTGAGGGACAAAGTAAACAGAGTTCAGATTTTTGTCTGAAGATTTGGAAGCTGGAAGCCTTCAGTTCTACCCAACATCTGCTTTAATATGATCTAGAATGTTCACTCCTTTTCCTGAACTAATTCTCTTAATGTGTCTACATACAGCATCGTTCCTATTTGTTACTTCTGATCCTCCTGCCTCCATCTTCTGAGTATTGGATATACAGGCATGCACCTTCCTGTCACACTAGTTTGTGAAGTGCTGAGGATTGAACCCAGGGCATTGAACATACTAGGCAAAGCACTCTGTCAATTGACTATATCCCCAGCCCCCTGGTTTGGTTTTGATGCTTTCCATTTTTAATTTTACTATTTATTTAGAGATGGAATTTCACTATGTTGCCCAGGCTGGTTTTGAACCCTTGGTCTCAACGGTTACTCTGGCCTCAGGCTTCTAAGTAGCTGGGACTATAGGCATGTGCCACCACAGTATCTTTCTTTTTTTTGGGGGGGGGGCATTTTTTTAATCAATTTGTTTTATGAACTGTTTGCTGTGAAGCAACCATAACTCAATGGATTGAATGACCTTTGGTTTTTCAGACTTATAATCTATAGGAAAGCTAAAGCATTTAACAGGCATTTATTGTACACCTGCCTCCTGGCAGACACTGTGCACAGACCTGGACTTTTAGAGATGAATGAAGGCAGCATGACCTTTAAATGACGCACATTCTAGCAGAAGACTTTAAAGAATGACAACAGTAACTTTAAAAGGTGAGGTGGCATGTACCTGTAATTCCAGCTCTGGGATTGAAGCTAGGATAATCTGAGGTCAAGGCCAGCCTGGGCTACACAATGAATCTCTGTCTAAAAGGTGGAGGAAGAAAAAGAGGAGAATCTGAAATTCCTCCCCCTTTCAAGAGATTTGATCGTGTAACTAATCAATTTTTTTTGCAGCCTTTGAAAATACATAAGAACAAGAGGAGAAGAAATGAAAGTTGGATTATTGTGCCATAAAACAGGTTCAAGGAACTAGGATGCGCTCTTTATCAGCTCATCAGGCAGAACGATGCTAACGGAAAAATAGCCACTAAGAAATGCAGGTCACAAAATGCATGCTGAGCCACTGGGTTCCTCTTAAAAGACAGCTTGCACAAAGCTAAGTCAGGGCAAAGCATGATGCCACCGCCTGAGACGAACATGTTTACATTAAGATGCTATCTAGTCATTTTGAATTGCCACACCAATCTGTTGTTCTGGGGAATTTTCAAATGAAAATAAATGTTCAAGCCAAGAGTAGTAGCACATGCCTTTAATACCAGCACTGGAAAGGCAGAGGCAGGCAGATCACTGTGAGTTCAAGGCCAGCCTGAGCTACATAGTGAGACTCTGTCTCAAAACAAATAAGGGAAAAAGAAAGAAATGTTCTTAAACCCTTGGGTATTTAAGAATTAGTGCCGGATGGTGGGGGCTCACGCCTTTAATCCTAGCACTCAGGAGGCAGAGCCAGGCCAATCTCTATGAGTTCGAGGTCAGCCTGGTCTACAAGGTGAGATCCAGGACAGGCACCAAAACTACACAGAGAAACCCTGTCTCGAAAAACAAACAACAAACAAACAACAAACAAACAGAATTAGTAACGTGGGGCTGGAGAGATGGCTTACCTTTTTGTAGTCTTCACTTTTCTTCCTTGTTAGTACTTTCCTAGGTCATTTACAGAACCAAATATGTCTATTCATTTTCTCTTTACGCAATCAGAAATCATGTGCAGTAAGCTGACAAATCAGCGTTTGGCGACATGGATGCTTCTCCCTTAGCTTGCTATCTTCATTCCCTCCCACAGGAAGGACTATTCTATTGTTTGCCTCTTTTTATTTTTTCATGCATGTATGCAATGCATCTGGATTCTGCCCTCAGACACCCCCAGTATGTCCTCTTCCGACCTTCACGGCTCCTTTTCTTATTGATTTGTCTCACTAATGTTGTTGGCTGCAGTGTCCGCTGATAGGCCCGGAGCAGGGAACCATAGCTGTGGTCAGGGCCTGAGCGCCACAGCCATGTCCTGTCTAGGAGACCTTATTTCACTGCATTCTTCTCCATCCTCTGGCTTACATCCTCTCTGCTCCCTCTTTAGAAAGATGTTTGGCAACATGTCCATTTAGCAGAAGAGTAGGTGGATCAGCTCCTAGGTTTATGACCTCCCAAGCCATTGTACGGGACATGAATTCTCTCCCATGGAACAGGTCTCAAATCCAGTCAGTGAGTGGTTGGTTGTTCCCATAATCTTCATGCTACTTTTGCAGCAGTGGACACATCTTGCTTGGTAGGTTGGTATTGCAGCTTTCAGGGTTCACCACTGGGTAAGACCATTGATGTCTTTTCTTCCCAGGCAGCCTGCCCAGCACCTTCCAATTTGTTTTATGTTTGGTCCACTCACATCACTAGTTTCTTCTCTATGTGTGTTGCATGTGAAAGTCCCTGTTTCTGGAGGCCAGAGGAGGGCATCAAATTTTCTCCTCTATCTCCCTTCTGCCTGCTCCCTTGACAGAATCTCTCACTGAACATGGAGCTTGAAAAGCATAAATGTTCTTCATCTATGCTAGTGGTCAGTAAGTCCTAGTGATTCTATTATCTCCACATCTATCTACCCAATTTATTTTAATTTTTTACACAGATGCCTGGGATCTGAACTCAGGTCCTTATTCTTTCTCACCAATAGCTTCCTGAGCCAATTATTTTGTGTGTGTGTATGTGTGTGTGTGTGTGTGTGTGTGTGTGTGTGTGTGTGTGTGTGTTTCGAGACAGGGTTTCTCTGTGTAGCTTTGCGCCTTTCCTGGATCTCACTCTGTAGACCAGGCCGGCCTCGAACTCACAAAGATGCGCCTACCTCTGCCTCCCGAGTGTTGGGATTAAAGGTGTGCGCCACCACCGCCCAGCCCTGAGCCGATTTTCCCCCAGCCCGGCCACTTGTATTTTTCAGGAGTGTGGAGTTATCTTTTGGTTGACTGGTTTGTCTAAGTTAGTGGTTCTCAACAGGTGGGGCATGACCCCTTTAGGGGGTCAAATGACCTTTTCATAGGGATCACCTAAGACCATCAGAAAACACAGGTATTTACATTAATGATAGCAAAATTAGGACAAAGTGGCAACGAAAATAATTTTGTGCTTGGGGATCACAATACATGAGGAGCTGTGTTAAAGGGTCACAGCATTAGGAAGGTTGAGAAGCACTGTTCTAAGTGGTTATTTGTTCGGGTAAATTTTTAGAACTGTGTTGTGATAATAATACAGGGATCAGAAACCCATTTAAATTGAGGGCTGACAGTTTTTTCACTAATGTTCAGCAGGGTCACAAAATACACTCTGCTAGAATTCTTACATATTTATTCTTTAAAAAAATTCTAATATATTTTTTTATTTTTAATTGTGTGTGTGTGTGTGTGTGTGTGTATGTGTGTGTTTATATACATGAGCACAGATGCCTTTAGAGTCCAGAAGAGGGTGCTGGATCCCTTGGAGGTGGAGGTGGAGTTATAGGAGGTTGTGAGCCTCCTGATGTGGGTGCTGGGAACTGAACTCAGGTCCTCTGCAAGAGCAGTACATACTCTTAACTGCTGAAATACCTCTCCCATTCTCATTTCTGTTCTTAAGACTAATGTGTATATTTCACTGAAAATTTTCATCCATCATTGTAAGTGTTGCCAAAATCTATTATGTAATTTGTGACCAAAGAGAAATCCAAAAAGCTGTGGCTTCTTCTTGGAAAAACAAACATTATCTAGAAGGTCATCACACTTACCATTGTTGGTTTTCAGCTCATAATACATGAATAATTTGAAGAATATAGAAAAAAACATAAAGAAAGGAAACATAGTTAGAAATTCCACCACCAGGAAGGGCCAATATTATTTCTATGAAACCCTCAATATTTGAGGCTCTAGACTAGTAGCTTCCTGCCCTTTCTAGGTTTCTTCACCAATACACTGTTTGGAACACTCAGAGTGGAAGACTAGCTTTAAGGGTAAGGATTCCTGGGCAGTGGTGGCTCACACTTTTAATCTGAGCACTCAGGAAACAGAGGCAGGCAGACCTCTGTGAGCTTGAGGCCACCCTGGTCTACAGAGCAAGTTCCAGGACAGCCAGGGTTACACAGAGAAATCCTGTCTCAAACAAACAAACAAACAAACAAACAAACAAACAAACAAGGGCTGGAGAGATGGCTCAGTTGTTAAGAGCACTGACCGCTCTTCCAGAGGTCCTGAGTTCAATTCCCAGCACCCACATGGTGGCTCACAACCATCTGTAATGAGATCTGGTGCCCTCTTCTCTCTGACACCTTCTCCTGCCATGCAGGCACACATGCAAATAGGCCACTCATATCCATAAAATACTTAAATAAATAAATCTTAAAAAAACCAATCTTCTAAAAAACAAAAACAAAACAAAACAAAAAGCATAAGGATCCTTGGGACTTTAATAGAAGAAATGGAACTGTGGGGAAAGCCTACAAATTGCTCCAGAGATGACATCTTGTTCTTATTTAGCTTTCTTTGAGTCATTAACAGTCGGGCGCCACTGGTGCTGAAACTTATCATTATTATAACCGCAAATGGGTTAATGCCCAAACAAAGCTATATTCTTGGGGTTGGTTCCCAGCCTCACCACACAGACCCCAATAGCAGCACCCTCCAAGTCCCAGGATGATGTTTCACAAATAAGAGGATGTCAAGGGTCTAGCCTGCATTCAAAACTTTCTGCTTTCATCTGGGAGCTCCCAGTTGCTAGCAGGACGGAACAAAAAGAAAAGTAAATAAATAAACACCAACCCAACAATCCCTAAAAAAAGAGATTGTGTGGTTTAGTGGTCAGCCCACTTGCCTGGATGTTGATATAGTTGAAATCCACTTCCAGCCCTCCCACTGAGTAGATAGATAGCAGACAAGTCACTTTTATGACCCATGCCTCAGTTTTCCTACTTAGAAAAAGGGAATTGTCTTAGTTTTCATGAGACAATTTCATGAACCAAAACATGAAAGTATCTGCAAATAACTTCAGGTTGCTTGGGAGTAAGATAAAACCATCATCTGTTATAATTGCCATCCTAGCATTGGTGTTGTAGCTCAGTTGATTGCTTGTCTAGCACAGAAGAAGAAAGACCCTGTGCTCCATCCCAGCTCCAAATAAAACAGAGCACTCCAGAGATGGAGGCAGGGTGATCCGAAGTTCAAGGTCTTCTTTGGCTACCTAGTGAGCTACAGGCAAGCCTGAGATATGTAAGACCCTATCTCAATTTTTAAAAATTTTAGTAATAAGCCCAAGTATAAAATTCATTAAATTTCCATACCTTCAACTCTGCATAGAGGTGTGGTGGAGGAAGGAGAAGGCAATTATTTTTAATCAAATTTGTAAGACTTCATATCAAATACCAACCAAGTGAATTCATTACCTCAGAACACTAAACAGTGCTCCCAGTTTGGTGCTGTCCTTTCTCCTTACCACATCCAAATTCAGAGTGACTCACAGGAGCCTAGAATGGAGACATACACACATTTAAGGGAAAGGGAGAATTACAAGGTCTGAGAGGCTCCTTGTTGGAGGAAGCTAAGAATAGGCCACTCAGAACATGAGAGAAGATCCTTCTCTATTTCTCCCAGCGTAGGTGGTCTGCGGGATTCCCAGTCACTCCTTTGATGGCAAAAATTTTGTTTTCTTTCTTTGTCACAAAACCTCTCCTCTTGCAAAACCTCCCCTGGTTGAAGGGCGAGGGCATTTACTAAAAAAAAAAAAAAGTGAGGACCAAGTAGGTTTCCTGCTACCGTTGGATTGTGACGATTCCTACAGACTTTTTTCCTGTTGTGCAGAGGGAGGAACAAAAAGAAATATGTTTTTTTTTAAAAAAAAAAAACAAAACAATGAATAGTCTTTCTTTCTTTTCTTTCTTTCTTTTTTTTTTTTTCTTTCTTTTTTTTTTTTTTTTTTTGTTTTTTTGAGACAGGGTTTCTCTGTGTAGCCCTGGCTGTCCTGGAACTCACTCTGTAGACCAGGCTGGCCTCAAACTCAGAGATTCGCCTGCCTCTGCCTGCCAAGTGCTAGGATTAAAGGTGTGAGCCACCACTTCCCAGCTGTCTTTCTTCTTTTAAAAGGGTACAATTGGGCAAGGGGGAGCATCTAATAAATGTTCTAGTTTTGGATCCATTTCCTTTGTGAAGTGTCTTTGTAGGAAAAAGGAACACCACTTGGTCAAGGTATTCAATAATAAGGGAGAGGAGTGAGGTAGAGTTTAATGAGGAAAAGGAATTTGAGAGGAAATGGCAATTAACTTACAGAAGACTTAATGAGTAGTTTTAAAAATTACATTTTACTGGGTGGGGTGGCACACACCTTTTTAAAACAGCCCTGTGGGAGGCAGAGGCAGGCAGATCTCTGTAAGTTGAAGGCCATTCTGCTCTAAATCAAGTTCCAAGCCAGCCAGGACTATACAATGAGGCTCTGTCTCTCTCTCTCTCTCTCTCTCTCTCTCTCTCTCTCTCTCTCTCTCTCT